>VYZW01009964.1:3715-23503 GCA_013401315.1 Balaeniceps rex
AGCCTATTTCTTTGACAAGCTGTGAGATGTGCAGCCAGGAGCTTTTGCTTAAATTAGTTCTTTGTTAGAATTACAATTGACAGGGTTGGGAAAGGTGACACTGATACCTTAAAGGAAGCATACAGGATGCAGTATGATTATTTACATGTCCATCAAAGAAAGGGAAGAAAAAAATAAACTGATGAAAAGAAAGGCTAGTTTCCTGTCTGATTGGCAAAGAGAATGAGGCATTTTGCTTTAAAAAAGTAGTTCCAGTCAATCCAAGATAGCTTCCCTGTGTGGTTGAGAGTTATGGAGTAGAAAAGAGATGCAGAGTAGCTCTTTGGGATGTTGTGCAGCCTCTGCCAAAGCTTAGACTGTACCTTCACTACATGAAATCTAGACCTTTGATCATGACTCATGATGAGACTTTACCGCAAAGCCACTGATTCTCTGCTGTCGCAATAGCTTAGATCTGCATTCTGCCAAAATGTACTAATCAGGTGGATTGCTTCACAGTACTCTTTTTTAATGTATGATATTTAGCAATTTTCATCATTCATTAGAAAGTTATCCAAGTTCAACAAATACTTTGGCTGAATACTTTGATGCAACAGAGGAAGTCAACAAGCTATTTGATCATTGATAAAAGAATACAGTCCAGAATATGAATTTTTGTACTCCCAACATTGATTATTGCTGAAGTATGACCAATGAAAGATGGGATGAAATTATTGTATGTGCTGGTTAATTCAGTTTTACTTTTGTAGATATATTCAACAGATAAATTTTTCATTTCATTCTGTTCCATGGTGGACATCGTAGATGTGTGTGTGTATATATATGTATGTTTATCTATATCCAGCTGTGTTTCAGTTACCCAGGAAAAGAGGCTGTAGGTAGCCTTTTTTTTTTTACAGATTTCAGTGCAGTTAAGAAGGATGGAACAAAATAGAAGCATGTTTATTATCTGTGGGATAAATATACATATATGTGACTCCTAATCTAGGAGAAAGAGAGGACCTCCTCTTGCTGTTTACGTTGCCATGCTATGTGCTTTGATGAAAATTAAAACCGTGTTTGTTTATGTTAAATGTATCTTTAACTTTAGTTGAAAACTGATTTTAATGTAATTTAGCTCAGATATAAAATACATCTTTAATTTGGCTTTCAAAGCTTTTTATACCAGGTGATGGTAACACAGAAATTATAGATCTCTCTGCCAGATGGATTTGCTAAATATAGTTGTTTGAATAGCTCAGTGTTATTCTATTGCAAGCTTCTTGAAATAATATTTCTTCTCTTTGACTAAGTAGTGTATGTCATATTACTACCACAGTGCATTAAAACTGTGAATTATTTGGAACCCATTTAAGCAATCCATTTGAGATTTAATTACCTTGAACATAACTGAACAAATGCATTCAAGGCATATGATGAAATTGCAAATCTAAATTATATTTCTGATATAGAAGGTACCATGATGGATTATTAGTGATCTTGCTGAATTAAGTTTTTTCTCTAGTGAATGCAGGTTTTTAAACATTACAATTTGGAGTTTTGAGTACTTAATAAAAACAAGGGACAGTTCTGGATGAAATTATAGCTAATTTTAAGCAGTGTACAAAAATTACAAATTCCGTTGCCCCTTGTTTAGGTTTAATTGTTATTGTTATCCATTACTCGGAACAAGAGAGTATCAATATGAGTAAGGGAGGTATTTTGTGTCTTGTACTATATTTTATTAAAATGCCCTGTAATCTACGGATTCCCATACTTTGAATGAAAATAATCATGAACAGAAAGAACTTTACAATTTGTATATGCACTAAGAATAGAAAAGGTATTCATAAATGAATTTGTGAAGCAGGTCTCTGAAGGTCATAGTAGTTTTCCCATTGAAAAAAATGCTTTACTGTGCAATTTTCTATTTTAACAAATATTGGTGCTGCTACAAAGAGGTTTTGCAAACTTAAAAGAAAAAAAAACTTGCATTCCATAAGACATTTGAATTGACATTGGTCTACTGACCTAAGCTGGTCTTATAATTCTAAAATTTCTAACTAAAATTTGTCAAATAATTGACTTAAATTCATTTAGAAAAAGGCTTTTTACAACAATGTATCTGTAAGTCTTTACTTCCCTAGTACAAGTGCAGAACAATCTTATATTGATATTGTGTAGAGTAAATAAGCAGTTTATTGTTTCAATTTTATTTCTGTGAGCCTACTAAGAAAAAAATGCTAGATAGAACTGAGCTGAACTAAGCTAGGTTGCTTACCTTTTGACCACTCTATTCCTTTTGCTTTAATGACTGCAGACAAGTTTCCAAATATTGTCTGGAATTCAAGTTATGCTGAAGGACCAAATATTTCACCTTTACTGCTTCTATTTCAACTGTTTCAGCATTTAACCACATAAGAAAACATCAGCTCTTAAAGATGGCAATAAAATTGTGCATCTTTGTCACTAGAGAATTCTTCACATACACATTCAGTTTGTGCAGTCTCTTAAGGCTTCATTTTCAGACCACTTTATTGTACTTATGTCATTTTTCTTTTCATTTTTGTTTTGAAACACCTTTTAAGGGTTTTATAATTTTTTTGTGTTGCTGAGAGTTCTGTGTATAACCTGAAGACAAAATATAGTAGTAAATATGATGGAAAATTGTGGATTTTTATGCTTCAATACTATCGTTATTATTGTTGGCCTGTGTGGGGGGCCTATCTACGTGGGGACTTCCCATGTCGATGGTGAGATAATCCCAATATCATTCAAATAACTTGTCAAGTTCTTTTGATGACTGAAGCTTTCTATAAGATAGAGAATCAGAGCACAGTCAGTTGGGATAGGTGTTGCAAAGGTAAATCTTTTGTTCCTTTTTTGTTATTCGATGAGTTGTGTGAAGTTATATTTCTACAGAGGGAGAATATTGGAGGCCTGAGACCTTACAGAGCAGCTTCTGGTTGCAGGTTGCTGAGATGTTGATCCTTCATATAATTCCCCTGGGTAACAAAGTTATCCTAACCAGTGCACAAAGGTGGTTTCTGGGAATTTTTTTCTGCAAGATAATATAAAGGCAGCCATCTGATGAAGTGATGGGTTTGTGTGAGCTGCCTTCAAGATCCAGCATAATCAGACTCTATCCTCACTGCTTAAAGTTGTCATATGTGCCAGTGGGATTCTTACTAGCAAACATGCATTAGAGTAATTGTGAAAATGCAAAATCTTAGGTATTTCAATTTAGTCTGAGAAATTCTGCACCTAAATAAGCAAATGTCTTTTTACAATTCCTCTTAGCCTTGGTCCCATGTTGAGTGCAGCAACTGATGCAATTATTAACTGCAGAATGACTGTAAAGGCCTGAAGAATAACATTTTGATTTTTGGTATTAGCTGATTTCTGATTAGCTAACATCCAGTCACACCAAGAAGATAACAATTCAAAGTAGGTTCAGTAATGATACAGAATTTGATGTATAAGAGGATACCTGCATATTTATTTTGTATTTTCTTGTGGTTAGTTGGCCTGTTTCCTGAAAACCCTTTTGAGATTTTCTATGGGCATTATTCTTGCTCTTCTACATATCATGTTGCTTATAACAGTTTAATCAAAATACTGTGTTATTATAATACTCTAGTCTTAGTAGCCAGGATCTCAGAAGTAATTTTGTGGTAAAAGTAATTTTTGTTGCTTGATAGGTAATTCTGCAATAGTAAACATTCTCATAGAAAGCTAATTTAAAGAAGTCATCTCCTGAACAAGACTAAGAAAGGTACTTTAGTTGTTAGTGTTTGATATAGCAAGGTGATAAAGTTTTCTTCTAAATTCTAGTAGATCTTGTATAATGGCAGAGGGTGGGAACAGAGTAGGGATGTGTCCCATGAATTACCCTGGGACACAGTTAGAAGGAAATCATGTGGGATGTGTATGCAGCACTTCTTGAACAGGTTTTCCAGATCACAGTACAAGGATGATATTTGCTGATTAATTCCCAAATGTTGCTTCCCCTTATTTGCAGCTTTGTTAAACTACGTCTCAAACGTCTTGTCTGTCTTCTGTGCTTGGGACAACTTCAAGGGAGTTGGATTGCTTCTGCCTGTTGCTCTGCTGTAATGCCTTGGAGAACAGGTTCAGATCAGGAAGTCATGCCACATGTTGAATAATTTGCGTTTTTTTTGGTGCTAGATCTGAGTAAAATATGTTGCTTTTTGTTCAGCACTGTGTTTTTTGATGCATATATTTATCAATTAAAATATTACATAAGAGTAGCTTGACTTCATGAGGTTAAGGCCAGCTTAATAAAATTCAGAACTAAATCAGCATGTTTCATGATGGTCTGCAAAGCTGTATTTGAGTTGATGGCCATGAAAGCTATGTGACAAGTGGTACAAATTTAGATATGAAAAAATGCGTGCCTAGCCAGGCATGGAAGGCACAGATTTTCTTATTTTGCTTTCCATTTCAAGTTTATGTCATTCTCTTGCATTTTACTTGGGCTCTGCTGTCCTGTCTCCTAATATTAGATAGAAAAATCTTTAAAAAAAATAAGTTAAGAAAAAATGTCATTAAAATGTTATATGATCTTCCGAGGTGCTTGTTTGCATGGAAGATGTAGTTATCTGTGATTAATCATCCTAGATGTTGTAGCTGAAAATGAGTTGTAAAGGAGGAAAAAAGCAAAATCAGAAAATCCTTCTCTATTCTCTGTGGGTTTTGCGGGGGGGGGGGGGGGGGGTCGGGTTTTTTTTTTTTTTTTTAATATTTATTTTCTCCCTGTTACTTTTGCCATGGAAATCTGGGGTGGATGGGTTTTCTTAACAGTCTATGTAAAACACAGTAGCATAACTGCATTCTGAGATTGGTTCTGATACAACTCTTTAAACTCTACTTTCACAGACTTATGTGGCAAGAAATGTAAGTCCTGAATCTTTTTTTTTTTTTTTAAATCCACTGGCCAGAAATGGATGGTGTATTTTATTTGTCAGTTATATGTCCTGATCTGCACTGAGGAGAATTTTATCCACATAAAATAAAATTCTTTGTCTTGTCATCTTCTATGTATTTCATTATTACATTTTCTCTGTGGAATGATTTATAAAAAATTTTTAAAAAGAGAATAGTACAGCTCTTCATGTTGAAAGCTCCAAAGAAGAATAGTGTTTTGGATTACTTCCTGCAGTTTCTGTAAAAATTCATGGTCACAGCAGATCTAGATTTTTATCTGAGGGAAAATATTGGTGAACATAAGCAAAATAAGAACAGTAAATGCTGAATTATATTGCACAAGGTTATTGTGCAGGCTTATTATGCAGAGTGAACTGTTTGAAAAGTACTGAAAGCTGTGTTTGCAGATGAAAACAAATATCAAAGGAGCATACGATCTTTTTAATCTTTCCTAGTAATTATTTCTGTGGCTGTATGTTTTAGATACCTTGTGAAGATGGTGTTCAGAGTCGTGAATGACTGCCTGTCTCACAGACGTGTACACACATTGCACAGCTGAGTCACATTCTGTACCAGTGGTTCAATATCATTGTGTGAGTTAAAATAGCATTTCTATTGTTCCGTTATTAAACACCTATTTTCACATTCTGAACAGTTGAAAGAAAAGAATTGGAGCAAATGTTACCTACAGCACATTACCTTCTGCAGTGTATGAATGATGTGTGATACCCATTTTAAAATCTTAGTCCTGATTCACTGATTTTCTTTAGTTTTGAGTTGATTTAACAACACTGAAAACTCTAGTTGCTCATGAACTAAGTAGTGAGAAAGGTAGTAGGCCTATAGAAGAGCTGAATAAATGGGCAAGGCCCTGAGAATACCTGATTATTTGAAAATCTTGTGTGTTTGGAGGAATTTTTTTCTAATAATTTTTCTATGAGTGACAGTCTTGAATGGGTAAAATATACTATTAAAAGCTTCCCTCAAAGGCATGAACAGTTCTAATGTGAGAGAGGAACAGAAGCACTTCTTTTTCTTCACAAACTATAAATCTGTTTCAGTTATTTTTCAAATTTTGAAAAAATTGGGAAAAAAAGGGTTTTGTTTCTGATGAAATATTTCATTGGATTGCACCTTATTATACGTGTTATCACTTTATTGTATTATACTGTTTTTACTCTGTTATGCTATTTTACTGTATTACACTGTGTGGTGGGTTGACCCTGGCTGGATGCCAGGTGCCCACCAAAGCCACTCTATCACTCCCATCATCAACTGGACAGGGGAGAGAAAATATAACGAAAGGCTTGTGGGTCGAGATAAGGACAGGGAGAGATGACTCAGCAATTACTGTCACGGGCAAAACAGGCTCGACTTGGGGAAAATCAGTTTAATTTCTTACCAGTCAAATCAGAGTAGGATAATGAGAAATAAAAAACTAAATCTTAAAACACCTTCCCCCTGCTCCTCCCTTCTTCCCGGGCTCAGCTTCACTCCTGATTTTTCTCTACCTCTTCCCCCGCAAGTAGCGGAGGGGGATGGGGAATGGGGGTTGTGATCAGTTCATCAAACGTCATCTCTGCTGCTCCTTCCTCCCCAGGGGGCGGACTCCTCACACTCTTCCCCTGCTCTAGCATGGGTCCCTTTCACGGGGTGCAGTCCTTCAGGAGCAGACTGCTCCAGCGTGGGTCCCCCACGGGGTCAAAAGTCCTGCCAGCAGCCTGCTCCAGCGCCAGCTTCCCACAGGGTCACAGCCTCCTTCGGGCATCCACCTGCTTCCACATGGGGTCCTCCACAGGCTGCAGGTGGATATCTGCTCCACCATTAACTCCATGGGCTGCAGGGGGACAGCCTGCCTCACCATGGTCTTCACTGTGGGCTGCAGGGGAATCTCTGCTCCTGCGTCTGGAGCACCTCCTCCCCCTCCTTCTTTACTGACCTTGGTGTCTGCAGAGTTATTTCTCTCACATATTCTCACTCCTCTCTCTGGCTGCAGTTGCTGTTGCGCAGCAACTTTTTCCTCTTCTTCAATATGATATCACCGTCACTGATGGGCTCAGCCTTGGCCAGCAGTGGGTCCATCTTGGAGCCGGCTGACATTGGCTCTATCGGACACAGGGGAAGCTTCTAGCAGCTTCTCACAGAAGCCACACCTCTAGCATCCCCACTACCAAAACCTTGCCATGCAAACCCAATACACTGTTTCACTATAATAAAGCTAAAGTAATATTACTGACCCTGGATTTTGATGTAGTTTGTGATGTCTGTGTTTGCTCAACTCTCACTGGACCTAGTGGGTGAGGTGCAGCAGCTTCAGGAGGTAGTGCACAGCCAACAGTTTCCAGATAACAATACTCGCACTATTAAATACAGCAGTTGTATGTGAGTGTGACCTTAATGAAATTTATTCTAGTTTGGACTATTAGCTATTTTTGTTCCTATGTTGTCATTTCTTTAACTTTCTCTCTTCTACTTCACCTGTATCAGAAAGTGAAAAAAGAAATCTTTACAAAATTTCTCTTCCACCTCCCTGCCCCAAGCTATTGCAATATTAAGAAACACTCTCCCTACAGTCCATGTGTCCTTGTAAATAGTTAGATCTACCTTACTTTTTCGTCTTTGAATTTACAGGCCCTCATACATCACTCCCATTATCATTCTACTCTCGTCTCTCTCCCTCTTTTTACTTTTTTGTATAATGCTGACAGGTTTACAGTGTTACTAGTTTCCTGAGGCTTTTTCTGCTGTTATTCCATGCTGAAAATGGCAATGGGCTTTTGTGATAAACTGATACCATGCAATCATGTATTTCCCTGCAGTCCTTGTTCAATATATTTTCAATACATATTTGTTAATTTTATGCCTTTTAGACAGTAGATTATCCAGTGAAGGATCCTTTTCTAGTATTTGTGTAGGCTTTTAAACACTGAGGAATTAACTACAGTTATTGTTAAGGGTAATCTTAGAAAACAGGAATGAAAGAATTTTCAGATATTTCCTATATGTATCTGCATGCAGAATTAGTTACTCCAAAAGCATTTATATGTTTTCCTAGTCTGTTCCTAAGACCTCCCACTGGCGGAAAGCCCACAGATTTCCTGGGTATAAACCCTCATAGTCTAACAATCACTGAAGAAAGACACAAAGTGATCGCTGGACATTGAAAGCCCTGTGCTGCTGAATAGGAAAGCTACCTCCTGGACATGAATTGCAAGAAGGATGTATCCTTCAGCCAGGGTCGTATGGGCTCAGAGAGGAAAAAAAACATGCTGTTACCAAAGTGTTGGAAGGGTGGAAAGTGTTACACCCATACGGGTGTGATGGCTGCTGGAGGTGGGTGACTTGTACAACAGGTTACTTAGTTACTTTGGCAGCAGTTTAAGTATATAAATTTGTACATTTTACATTTGGTATTTTAGAGTTGGCTGTGGTGTAGTAATTTGTCCTTAAATGAAAGTAGTCTCAAGCTATATCTTTCTTTCTATTTTTACACAACCAGCATACATAGTTGGGAATTACCCCAATTTCTGAAGTCTGTTTGTCTTGTACATGTTTAGCATATTCTTTTATATTTTTCTTACAAGAAATATCCAGCAGTTTAAATACTGCCTTTTGTAGTACCTATATTTACAAAATATCGGTAGAGGTTTCTATTTAACTAAAATATGTGTATATTTGAAAATGGCTTAAACTATTCTCTTCAGAGAATCTTGTGTATAAATAGCTGCTAAACATATATATATGACAGATTGATATTAGTTCATTAAAAGCAGAAAACAAGTGTTTGAACAGGGAGAGGAAATTACTACTTTGGTTATCCAGGCTAAAGGAAATAAGAACTTACTAACTTATAGGACAAAATATGAAATTACGTGTAGAGGCTACATGTACTTTGAGCAAAGTAGACATACTTTCTTTAAAGAATGGCTTTTTTGTGCCTTTTTTTTTCCATTTAATATATCTCTGGTATTCCTATGATTTAGCATAGCCTAAAGCTTTTGGAGCATGCTAAAATATATTGACCTACACATGTTGAACATCTTACAAGTAATTTTTATTTGTAATTTTAATTTTTATTTTCTATTTTCTGTATAAGCATTTAACTTTTATAGGCCTCACCTTGTTTTCTACCCAAATCCTTTGTGGCATAATCTGGTAACGCTTAGGAGAAAATAAAACTTTTGGCTAATCAGTCAATGCATGTTTGCCTTCCCTCAGCCAGTGGTTCCTGCCTTTTCTGTCCTTCCAGAAGGCAGGGCTCTACTGGATGTAAAAGTCATTGTGAGAGTGCTGAGATCTGGGAGGGTCAGAGATGCTGCATTCATGAAACTGCTTGACAAACTAGGCAAGGCAGTGCCAGAAACTTGAGCACCCTTGCTGGGGAAAGGGTTTGTTGTGGAACTGGGCATTGGTTTAGACACTGATGGCTGGAAAAAAGGTTGGCCTTGTATAACTCAAGAGCAATTGCTCTCACTTAAGAAACATTGCACAGGGTAAAATATATTGAGAGAAAATTCAGCTTCTGTAATTGTTTCTAATTCTGTGCCTTTTTAGTGGATATCTTCATTTATTCTTGTGAGGTATTTGAGTGATGCACAAAGAATTGGTGGTGTGGGTGGGAGCAATTCTGTTGTCAACACTGTACAGATAAAAAATGCAATGGTGATGGAAGGAATTGAACTGGATATCCTCTTTGTGTGGTTTTCCTGTTATTAAGGATCCTCCTCAGTAATCCAATAGGTGAGCAACAGGAACTGTGAATATAGGTATAACCTAGGATTGACATTGTAACTTGCTCTGAATAAAAACATGAAACTGTACAAGGAACGAACTGTTTAACGTTTCATGTTAATCAGCTGGCATGTCTACATTTAATAGGTCACGTAGCAACTGAAAAAACTCAGAAGTTGAATTAACCTCTGTCCCTTCACAGATTTTCTGACATTACGGGTTGTTATACTTGACCTAATCTCTCTTTGGCCTGCAGTCTTCAATTTTCAAAAGTGTTTCTCAAGAGTAGAAGGTTTCTTTTTGCTTTCTTGATATAATATGTTAACACACAGCTTTCTTTTCTTGTAGGGTGCTTTGAGTGTTGCATCAAATGCCTGGGAGGTATTCCCTATGCATCTTTGATTGCTACCATCCTGCTGTATGCTGGAGTCGCACTGTTCTGTGGTTGTGGACATGAAGCACTTTCGGGAACCGTCAACATTCTGCAAACCTACTTTGAGATGACAAGACCTGCAGGAGATGTTATTGATGTCTTTACCATGTAAGTTACTAGTTTCTTTTAACTGTTTCCTTTTAAAACTGCTGAAAAATTCTACAGGGCATATAAATTTGACTCAAGAAAATATGTTGCAGTGAAAATCATAGAAAGAATGATTTGGATAAGCTCAGCAGATGAAGTTTTGATAGAGCTGATATTTTTACTATTTACAAGCAATTTGTAATACTATTTAATATACCATATTTGTAATTTAATTTATTCCTAAATATTACTTCATATAATATTGATGAATCTGTTCCATACATGCTTGCTTTTATCCTTTTTATCCTGTGATAATTTATTTGCTGAAATGTGTAAAAAAAAAAAAAGAAACCAAACCTGAAGAATTCTGCAGAACCCTGAGCCTTGAAATGTCAACAGTCTATTGCCTCTGGTTTTCCTAGAATTCATCGGGTTTGAAGGTTTCATGCTTTGCTACTCCTGAAAATCTATTTGTGGAAGGCCTTTGTTTTGTTGAGCATCTCCTTCCCTTTGGTAAATTAATTTAAGAAAGTAGTTTACTGTAACCTGAAATTAAATTATGTATTTTCTAAACTTACTGTCTCTTCAAAACATTATTTTCTTAGATATTTGAAATAAAAATTTTTATCTGGCTGCTAATGGTTGTAACTAAAACTGAAGAATCCTATCCTCAAGTTTGTAAGCCTTTTCTTTCATTAATGTTTTTTCTGAGAAGTGAAGTGGTTTGATCATCCATCAAAACATTGACCTCTTATGATGGATAGTTCCATGATAAAGGCAGCTCAGTGCTTAACAGTGGTCAAAACCAAACCGAGTACCAGGAACTACTGGGAAAATCATAGAGAAACAGAGAACATACTTACGCCTATAAATCCACCTTTCATCCATATCATTAATACTGTGTACAATACTGGTGCCCCGAAGAGGGCAAAAAAGATGATTAGAGTTATAGAACAGAGGCTATATGGTTAAAAATTGAGTATAGTAGGACTTTTCAATCTAGAAGAGCTGTTGGGCTAGAGGTCTGTAAATTCACAATGTCATGAATAAGGTGTGCAAGGTTAGATTGTCTTTCTCTTCCAGTACAAGAAGTTTGAGGTATCAGAGGAAACTAGTAGGCACCAGGTTCAGAAGGAACAAGTGATGGTTCTTCCATTGTTGTATAGCAGACCTGTAAAGCTAGTTGCATATTGTGGATGCCAAAATCTTATACGGGTTCAAGGGAAGGCTCGATAATCTTGGAAAACAAATCCATTGATGGTCTCTAATGGCATACAGACTTATCCAGCTCAGGAAGTCCCAGAGGCTAGAATAGCATTAGGAGTTATCCTATTGACTTGCCTGCTCTTACTTTTTCATACTTGTTATTTGAGAAAGGAAAATGGAGAAGATATATATTTGATCTGACCTGGTACCACTGTTTTCATGATAGCTAGAAACAGAATCTTAAATCTCTTAACTTGTGTGGTGCTGTATTGTCAACATCCTTTCCAAAACTTCTCTGTGAATGTTAGCTTTATTGTTTGTGGAATTAGCAGCCAGAAGGGAGAATGTACCAAGTATGTCACTGCAATGCCATATGCAAATTTCTTCTTAGGACTGAGGAATTTAGATGTTCTTGTATAATAATACACTGGGTTGATGGGAAGTATGTGACTTCTGCTTTGCCTTTTTTGGCTTGTCATTTAGAATAATGGGTCTGACTTGACTTGGCGGCTAAGGTTCATTGTTATCCTGAATGAGAGATCAGTCATTTTATTAGGCTCTAACTTATTTTATTAGTCCCTAGGAAGCCATTAGTGCAGAACAGCCACAAATCGATGCTTTCCCTTCATAGCAAGTTTTCCAGCTTCCCTCTGTCAAATACTTAAGTGAAAATATCAGTCAGGAGCCATAGCTCAAATGCATATAATTCACTGGAAATGATTAAGGAACTGTAAAGGTGATTTTTTTTTTTTTTTTTTTTTTTTTTTTTATTTTCNTGGCTTAGCTAGTAGCTTTTTGATTTGTTTGGGTTTTTGTTGACTTAAAGATATATACCAAATTCTTTCCCTGGCAGACCTACTGGAATCGAAATTTCAGTTTATTCAGTTGAGAAAGATGTCTCTAGAGTTATGACTTAAAGGCAGAAGGAGCAAATATTTTGACTAAGAACAGATGAGCCATTGCTTTTAACTGGATAAACTGTGTGATTCTGAAAGAAATTTGCACATGTTAATTTTCTACCTGCTTAAGTACATATTACTCTGCTTTTTAAAATAATTTTGTAGGGAGAAGAAATGCTTGATATTTTGTCACAACTATTGATTAACACTTGGCTGTACAAAAGCCCTATGGTAATTATATTGCTTTGAAAGGCCAAAAAGCAGAAAGAAAAAATACGTAAGTAGAAACAAACAGTGCAGTGCCTACATTCTTAAAATTATACATATTGAAATGGAAATAAAACCTAGTTGATTATTGTTCTGATTAGAAATAATAAGAATTAAAAAAAAAATAAGTCTAGCAGTGTGCCCTACTAAATGATACTTTTTTAAGGTCATTTAAGACATTTTGGCTCTTAATTGCTGTGAAGCATCTGAGGCTGACCTGGAGTCCGTCCTGTGATAAATGTGCTAGGCAGATGCTGCAGTGGAATGAATTGTGTTAGATTCTGTTTAATCACGCCTATGGTTTCTGTCTATATTTTTATTAGCACAGTGGATTTCAAATGTCATTCAGAATAAAAGCCGATCCCTATCTGAGAGGTACTTATGTGGGGGGTAAGAGATAAGGGGTTGTTTTAACTGTGCCCACAACTGTGTTTGTTCTGAACTCAAATAACACAACTCAGAAGCCACCCTGTATCTTTTATCTTTGTCAATACAGCTACTCATTGCAATTTAAAAGAAGCAGCAGACCCCTGTAGAGAAAGGAGAGCATAAACAAGATCTGAAACACTCTTTAAGTGCCTAAAATAAAAGCCAAAGTACCTAAATCCAACAAAGCCATTCAGAAATGTCCATGTCAATATCCCTGAGGGCCCCAAGAGCCCTGACTGTCCCTGCCTGGCCTTCCATCAACCTGCCCCTGATCCAGGACCCCATTTCATCCCAGCCTGGGGCTCTCAGACCCTCACCACGGACTCACTGGGCTATGGGACTGGGGCTGCCCTGGCTGCCCCAACTGCCCCCTGGCTGCCCTGCTCCCTGGCTGGGTTGCTGGGATGGGCCCTGGCTGCCCCATGGGGAGCCCTTGTCCCACATGGTGTCCTGATTCTTGGGGAGAAATGAATTAATTAAGAACCTGCAGTAGGCCTCGAAGTCCCCTGGGAGGGCTCTGCCCTTGGGGGCTCAGACAAGAGCAGCAGCCCCATGGGACAGAAGAAGTGGTCTGAGTGCTGGTCCTGCAGAGTGGATGTCGTCCCTGATTCCACCTCCCCAGACTATTATCTGAGTTCAAATAATATATACCAGCTGCAGTTCATATCTGCTTTGGAAATACTAATAATAAGTAAATATTTGTAATTTTAAAAACGGAGAGCAAATTTTGCAGCTGGTTTTAAAATTCCTTAAATGTCAGGCAGTTAAATAAATTTTCTCAAATTTATTATTTCCTTTCCAAGTTAAAATATGGAATGATTATGGTCAATAATTCTGAGGTATTAGAGATGTCCTGGAGAGCTGCTGGGTGGGGTAGAGATAGTGCTTTTATAGCAGAGGTTTACAATAAAGAATGCTCTTTTGCTTGCTTGTTTCAAACGGGAAAAAAAAACCAAATTTGGACTGTAATAGGGTGCTAAAAGCAATAGTTTCTGTAAAGTAACTGATTTTTTTTTTAAAAGGATTTTGTCTCAAAGTACTGGATTACAGCCTGACTTGAATTTCTTCAGGGTGATGCGGGTAAAACACTCTAAATTCAAATCAAATGTATTCAAATTCATGAGAACAGGTACTGTACAGGCAGCTATTCCTTATGGAGAGGCCATATCTTCAAAAATCACAAAGCTGAATGAGGTAGACTCCTCTCTTTACACAGCTATTTCTAAATCCACAAACCTTTAATGAATTGGATGGTTATAAAAAACATTTGGAATTATGAATGAGTGACCTTTTCATTGGGACTAACTGCTAATTATATTGCTTTCTGAATCACTTTTGTGAAACTTCATTCCCCATAGTCCCAGACTTCTTCACTATCAACATTATCACTTCTCTAATGGTAGCTGCTTCCCCTGCCCTGCCCCAAGTGAAGAAATGCCTGTTTGGGGATTTAATGTACAGAAGTCATAAGATGTTGTTTGGGATGTGGATTCCTTCAGTGGATGTAGAGTAGTTATTTTAGTTCCTTGTGATTCAAAGGCATCCTAAGAAAATAAATATGGTGGTTTAAATTATCCTGAAAACTGCCTTCATGATATTTTAACTGTAAGAGGTGGATGGTCTATGTTGCCCACTTTGTCAATTTAACAGCTCTGTAGGCTTCACTGAAACTGAGTAATCTGCTTGAGGTGGATGTGGTATTCAGTCATTCTAACTTAATGAACTGCAGTGAACACTATATCTTCAAAGTACTGGGTATAATTAGATTTGCTTTAAGTAAGTAATCACTGATTTTGACAAGATTATGAAGTTAGCAGAAATAGATGTATGATTATCAAACATGTATTGTATGAGCTGGATTTTTATATTTTTCCGGTGTTTGGAACAAATTCCAGAAGACATTTTTTAGGAAATCAGCAGCACAAGGTGTGGTGATCTCCCAACAGCATCTTTTCACAGTTCTTTCTCTTTAGTATGCAAGGCTGGTTAGTGCCATCTGTCACATGGTTGTGATATATAGGCCACAAAACAAGGGAACCACACTCTTAGAGTGGAAAATGAAGAAACATTAACATTTTCTTACTACAGTCAGAGCTAATTCAGGTCATTGTAAATTCACTTCCTTTTAAAGGTGTGAAACGAAATAGTAAACTAAATGAAATTACAATCTGTAAATCTGTTGTCACTATCTTCTCTGTTGGAAGTGCCACAGACACTCTACTGGAGCCACCTTCTTACAGCTGAAAATTTCCTTCCTGTCAGAGTGTGAAAGCCTGTATTTCATATGCTGTCATGTCCAAGTTTGATGCTTGCTTATAACCTGTTAGTCAGTGTATAGTCATTGTTTATTAAAAGGATATTATTTAGTAATATACATATGTATGCACAACTTTTTTCTTTTGAGGAAGAAAAAAGAGCATGCGCAGAAGCTTTTATATCCCCCCTCTTAGTGTTTGAAACCAGTGTTTTGGGAGGTAGATAAATGGATGTTATTCTGATCGTCTGCTGTTCTTTGTTTTTGTTGGCTTTGCAGCTATCACAAGTTAAATATTGGTACCACTAAAAATATTATTGTTATCATTAATATTATTACACTAATATTAATGGAATACTGTGAAAGGTATTACAATGAGACCTGTAGTAAAGGCTAGCTGATATGAAATGTGATATTTATAAATATTTGCATTAGACCATGTGGTGGTTCTGCTTTAGTCATCTACTTGGTACACAATAGTGCTAATCTGGTTTTCCCTATACATGTTTGTTCTCTGATCTACAGAGAATCTGCTCTCTTGGTATTTTTGAGATGTAAGATCTGAAGATGTAGTCCAGAGTGAAGTGGAGGAGTCATATGGCTACATATACATTAAAAAGTAGTGTTAGCACAATAGATACTGATCGGTAGACCTAAATACTTGGTGCTAATAACTTGCTATTCATCCAGTATTTATTTCAGGGGCTTATTTTGGACTCAGTCTTGCCTGATACAATGGACTGAACATCCATTAGCAACTGGGGTGCAGTAGGAGCACTCCTGGAGCATACTTCCCATTTAGCTTAATAGGAAAAGAATCCGTGTTGTGCACTCTGAAAAACATGATGCAAACCATATCTCAATAAGTAGGGACAGCTGCAGGACTTGCTTAAAAAAACCTCATTCCTGAGCCAAAACACTAATGGGGATCTACCCATAATCCCTACTGCTGTAAAGTTAAAGGTTTGTTCACTGAGCTCAGTAGTAAAAAGACTTCTAGCCAGGCTAATGAGAGTTCCACCTAATAGCACTCTTTGAGTTCTTGTACCTGGATTCTGACTATGTGTAGAAGAATGAAGTTATCTCTGCAAGGAAAGCCTAACTTTGGCCTACGTGTCTTGTTCATGTATTATAATTTGACAGGAACCACCAGAGAGAACACAATGTCATTGAAGGATGCGTTTTTCATTTAAAAAAAAATGCAGTTTACTTAAGAACAGTTTCTATTTCACTGGAATGGTTCAGTTACACATAAAAAGTAACACTGGACAAATATAGCGTATTAAAGATTAGGTGCAAAACATAGCATTTTAGATCTGGTATCATTCAGTAGATGCACCAAATCCAACAAAACATGCCAGCACCTGAGAATATGACCTTTGCAATATTATACAGTGCTGAAAAGTCACATTTACAATCTACTCAGCTGTATTATGTAGCCTGGCATTCTGTATTCTGTTAAAAGCAAAACCCATAAGAATCTATGTAAGTAAAACTTAGGATTTAGGAGGTTCCTGCAAAGATGTGGTCCTCATTTTATGAAATAAATGAATAAGGAAATTCATAGCAGTGCATGTGAATAACAGCAGAATGATCTTACACAAAGATTTTTTTGATCTTTGTCTGTGCAAATACAGTCCACTACTTTTAGGCAGGCAGCTGTATTATTTAATACTGTGTTAAGCAGCTCTCTTTCTTGGTTGTTTGGAATTTTAGGTTGTCTATGATCACTGTGTGCCTGTGACTTGAAGCATTTGCAATAGACCTTTCTCAGCAGGTGGTTCATCTTCATAGGAAATATCTTTTTCTCTTTTAAGTGCCTTTGTTTCCTTTTAGTCTTAGTTTACTTTATAAACATGTAAAATGGAAAACATATATTCCTATATATACATATTGCTAAATCTTGCTTCATGTGCCATGCAAAACTAAGATAATTTGCCTTTCCACAGGTCATCTGAAAAGGGTAAAATTAACTATTACCATCCCAGTCTGGAGTTTTAGTATCAAGTTGTCAGTCTTATGCTATCAATATTTACTGTGTATGACTCCAAGTTTACATTTGTAATAATGAAATACTCACAAATCCTGTGATATACTTTTGCCACATCTTTTTACACTTTATTGCTATGGAAAGTTGCCTGGGAATTCAGTATCCATAGTGCACAACACCATCATGTAATTCTGCCAGAAGTCTGCATGTTACTATGCACTAATTCCAATCTTTTTTTTGGCTGCCTTCAGACAAAGAGGGCTCCAGATTTCTTCTGTAATTAACATCTTTAAAAATGTTTCTAAGAAAGTAGTTTTGCTAGAGGTGAGCAGACAGAACAAACAAGATTATCAGAAACAACTTTGAGAAGCAGCCTCGTCCATATGTCATAGTCAGAATTTTGTGGTTTGGACTCAAATGTTTCATGATTATTTAAGTTCTTATGTTGGATCCCTTCCTGTTCCAATAAAGTTACAGGATTCATAGGGCAGAAATGTGGTTTGCGCTGCTGTTGCTTCTCTTCCGTTAGCTTGTGAATTCTCTACTGTTTTTTGAGGTGCTCCATGAAATCTTAGCTCAACTGTCCCATTCCTAGAAAGGAAGCAACCATCAAACCTCTAGAGGATGATGATTTAAGGTTGCATTCTCCATACCTGTAGAGAGTTGTATGCCACAAATTAATCTGTTAAAATCAACAGGATCTTATGTCACATCAGCTTCTGTTCAGAGTAGAATAACAAAATCTGGCCCTTGCAGAACGTGAGTGTAACTTGCATATTATAGTATGATGATCTCTTCTTTATATAATCCTAACAATCTGGCTTTAGTTTTGAGCAAATCATTTGTATGGTTACATATAAAATTTCTTCCAGAAAAAAAGAATCAGAAGCTTCTGTTTTCTTTTTATTATGTTTTCTATCTACTTTAATAAAAAATACTTTTAGGTCTTTGTTGCTCTTATGCTTTGTCTACTGTTAATCCTTTCTCCGTTTATCATTTCCTGACAAACTTTAATTGAGCATTCTGTACTCCAATTTTGTTTTCTTTCCACCTGAAATTTAGGAGTTTAGACTCTGTATTAACCTAATCTCGGAAAAATCCCTCATGGACCTATGCTGACATTTTCTTACTAGTTTCATTTTTCTCTTCTCCACAGTGAGGATATTTCAGTTTCTTTTACCTCATTTATGCTGTTACCTGGAGTGTTTATTTTTCAGGTAGTACATGATTATTAATAAATCCTTCTTTCTCCCTGCTGGCTGTATGTTTTCCTTCTGAAGTTTGCCTTTGCTTGTCTCCTCCCTTTGCTAACAATTCTTCTATACTTCATGGTACCAACTATCGTCTTTGTTCAAACTGTTTAAGTGAATAATGTCATGAACTTACACCAAGAAATTGTTCCCAGCTGGTTTGCAGGAGAGCCTGAGCACCTCTTTTAAAAACTTCCATGGGGCATGGCTTCTGCATACCCTAAACAGACCTTCTTGCTTGCAAACATCCCCTTATGTCTTTTCTCTTCAACAAACACATTTGCANTTTCTCTTCAAAAAACACATTTGCAAAACTGTTTCTACAAGCTTGAGATAGCTTGAGGGGGCAGGCTGCTATCTCAGTCTCTTAACAGCCTCTTAGGATCAGGCCCTCAGGTGGCAAGAGGATCAGCATGAAGGCCAGCATTGCTGTTTTACGGAGTAACAGAGATTATTGTGCATTCTAGATGTGAATATCAACTATTCAAAGTTCCTTGCGATTGAAATAAATAAATAATTTAAAAAAAAAAAAACCCAAACCCCAAAAAACAGCAAAACTGACCTAGCCCAATGGTAGTGATTACATGCATTTCTCATCTTACTAAATTGTCTATCCCAGCTACAAAAAAAGGCAAATTTTAATTAGGAATTTTGCTATGATAATCTAACTAACTTTTTGGTACTTTGATAGCTTTGGTATTTTATTTTCCTTATTGTGCTTTCTTAGCTTGGAAATAGGTATAATTTCCTGAATCTGCTTGCATTCAGGGAGTATGGTACAGTTTGCTGGCAATTACGTGCTATTCAGCACCTGTAGTATCTGAATGTATCTATATTTGGAGAAGTTATGTTATAAATTCAGGAAGAGAAATGTGAGGCAGAATTATAAATGCTGGAAAACTTGTTCCACAGTAATACCTAGTACTCTGGTGGGCTAGGCCAACTAAAACCTCTGTAATATTAGGCTTTTATCTCTTGTTCAGGCTGAAGTGTACAAGTACTTTATTCAAATAAAAAGGTTTTCTGGACAGCATAAGAATCACGTGTCACAGGGCAAACTAATGTGGGGGTTTTTGTTGCTGTTAATTGCAAATAAATGTCTGTAATGTATTCCTATATTAACCAAATTACAGAAAAATATCCCTAACTAGTATGTAGGTTGTTCCAAAGCAATTTTAAGTAATTTTGATAGAAAAATATATATGGGTGTGCATTAGCTGAGTACTAACCTTCAACATTGAGCGTAGGAAGTGTACCATGATTAGACTGAAGAGTGTAAATTCTTCAGGGCTCCCACAATTTGCAATTCCTTTTAG
>VYZW01009968.1:1197-34631 GCA_013401315.1 Balaeniceps rex
TTGTAGAGCTTGATGATAGAGCCATTTCCTTTGCTGGCACGTAAACGTAAAATACACAGATGGAATAAATATTGAAAATATATGGATTTATATTTACCATGATTTAATTAATTCCCAGTAAAGACAGATATCACATTGCAGCGGAGAAGGCAAAAAC
Source organism: Balaeniceps rex (assembly GCA_013401315.1). Lineage (NCBI taxonomy): Eukaryota > Metazoa > Chordata > Aves > Pelecaniformes > Balaenicipitidae > Balaeniceps > Balaeniceps rex. The sequence goes on from VYZW01009968.1 coordinate 1,355, forward strand.
CTCAGAGTTGGAAGAAAGCATTAGTGATGTTGCAAACAAAAGATTAGTCAGCAAATACTGACTCTGTATCAGCAGGTGGACTCTGTGTGAGAGAATCCAGAATTAGAACATCGGGAGTATTTCATGCAGAAATTCAAAGCACTTGCTGTAGTAGACAAATGTCTGGCACTAGCTTAAAAAAAAAAGGTAGTTGTTCTTAGCTGGTTCTTTTTTAAAGTAATTTCCTTCAGCCTGGTGTTTTAGAATCAGGACTCGCTTTTCTGTGCAAGTCTGTGGAACAGAGTAAGTCCATGTAAGTGCTGGGCCCCTTGTGGAAACACGTTTCTCTCTGTCAGAGACACTTTCCACCTGAATTCTGAATTTAGCATTAGAAAACTGTCCAGGTCTGGTCTTTCAGATTTTCCATGTTGTCCAATACATCTGTCTAAGGCAATCCAGCTTGAAGAGGAACTATGTGAATCTGTAACAGAATAGAAAAAAGCACCCATGATTTGCTGAATCTTTTTTTATTTTTAAAGATAATTTTAACAGACTTTTCATTAACTCCTGCATTTTATCAATTTCTACAGGTTCATAAGATGTTAAGAAAGAAGTAAATTCAATGCTAACAATAGCTTTTCTTCCTTCCAGGTAAATTTGATACTAGGGGAAACTTCTGTGTCTGACAGCATCAGCACAATTTCTGAAAAGAATGTAAAATGGTACTGGAAGAGACATAGTTCTCAAAAATAATATTCCTCACTCTGTAGGCACCATTATTTCTGAAATTTGAGATTTTTACTTTAACTTGACATCTCCTTTGAAAATCCATTTCCAGCTTCTTTCTAAAAGTTTCTGGATATGACTGAACCTTTGGAAATCTGGTGGAAATTTGCAAGATACACAGCTAGGTCATGAAGGCAGGAAATGAAAAAGCTCAGAATTTGGATGGACTCTGGAGCATTTGCATTCTTATATTTAAATATTTTCCTGAATTACATCTGAGCTATAACTTTTCAGTCACTGTAAATTTTTGCATTCTCCCTAATTAATGGTACTCAAGACAAAGCAATGTTTACATTATTTCAATATATCAACATATCGTGTTCAAACTTGTGTTTCTGTGAGTTAAAAAACATACAAAACAAAAAGCCGATAACCTGTAGCAAGGAGGACAGGAAAGGAAGAGAAAAAAGAGAACCCCTGACTTAAAACAAAGACAGGGACGTACTTTGCAGTTCCTGATGGACTGGTGCAATACAATGAAGCTGGTGTATTCAATATAACTTTTAGAATAATTGCCTGGGAGGTAACCAGAAGAAGTACATTTTACTTTATCATGGTACATAAATAAAAGGGCAGACTAATTAATCATATAACTTACTAAAAGTGCTTTTTATTTTGCCATTTAGTATGCCAGAAAGATCATTTTCTTTAATGTATATACCCAGTATTAACATGATTTAATCCATCATGTTCTGTATTATGAAATTACTTTGTTTTACTCCCTGATCCAGCTGAAGATCATTAACCCACACTATTATCTAAGTCATACATCATTTGAGTGTATTACCTCATATAGCAAAAAAGCTGCTTCCCTCGGTTATACACTCCAACTAAGAAATCATTTTTTCTGGATGTTGCTGACAAGTAGAGCTGTTTTCATTAGAAAGCAGATGTTTCACTATTTTGATTCTCTTTTACCTTCATGTTTGCTCCAGCTCAGAGTTCTTTGCTGCCAGTCACCTCATTGTTTGCCTCTCGCAACATCCACATCCTGTATTCCAGACCTATCTATAAAATGTGCAAAGCATTCAAGTACTTTGCCTTCCCCCAAGACCTCCTCTTTGAATGCCTCATGTACTCTGCATCCTCACTTGTTGTAAGTCAATCTTCAAAAAGCAATGAAAGTGAATCTAATCATCTGAACAGTAGCTTAAGCTCCCAGTTTTGCAGGTATCTGTTAGTTGAGAGTGCCAAAGATGTAATTTACACATTCAGATTCAAGGTTGGGCCTGAAGTCATACCACTATTGAATTTGCCTCAGTAGAGCTTTAGGGCAGAACCTGGCCTTCTACCATGTCTTGCAGATTGCAGTTATAATGTTTATGACTGATATTTTCACCCTCTGAGTCTGTATAATAATGCATGTTCTGCTTGGGCTGTCCTGATACCATGGGTGCCTGGTAGGTGTCAATAAGTAGTAGTCTGCAATGTAAATGTGTGCATGATAGAGGGTCAGTCACTAGCAAGGGTCACTCTGTCCTGAAGACAAGCGTTACTTATGTTATTATATTCAGAGTTAGCAACATGTGACTGTCATCTTATGGTAGAGCTGGGAGAGATGCAGGCCTGGTTGTCTAAACAATGTCAATCCAAAGGTAAACACTCACTTGAGATTTCTGAATATTGTGCTCCTGTGAACTATGGTTCCCCTCTCCCTCTCCCTCTTTAAATTCATGTATTTGGATATTTCTTGTGTAACTAGCTACGTCAGCTACCTGGGTATAAAAGCACTGTTGGTTTCTGGAATACACAGAAATATATTTCCTAAAAGTCAATTTCTGTGTGGTGCTCAGCTAACGTAGGAAGCAGGCATGAAATCTAGTCTGTTCAGTAACAATGAAAAAGTACAGGAGTGAGGCTATTGCCACACATCTCCCTCGAGGAGCTCATAAATTCAGAGGTTTGTGTTAAAAGAGCTGATGTGCATTTTCCTAGGACTCCAAACAGGGACCATAAGTGATAGAGGTTTTCTGGCATGTTGTCTGAACATGTGAGTCACTGTCCATGCCAGAGATAAAGGAAGGAAAGGCAAGGGGGGCGTTAGGATTCTTTTGGCCTTTGTTTTGCATTTCATGTTTCCAGATGCAGATAAGTGGATTAATTTTTCTAAAATGCTGCTTTCTTTATGCCATAGTAAGTGCAGTTTGGAAGAAATATCCCAATAATCCAGTGTCATATTGCTACTGTGTGATTTTATCACTTGAAAAAAAAAAAACATCCCTTCTCACTAGCTTTATATGCATTTTCTTTTACAGAGGAAATATAAGATGGAAAGATTTTTTTTTAAGAGTGCTTTGAGAAAATCATATTTGTTATGTTAACAATAAAGCAAAAACATGTAGTGCTCTTGACAGTCTGAGGAGACTTGTTTTCATTCTCTTGGGATTTGCAAACAACAGAAATTACCTGCTTCTCTTTGCTTTCCACAGGCATGTGGGAGAATGGCTAACTCAAAATTCTGTGTAGAAATGCTAGGCTGTTCTAATGAGTTACCATAGGTTCTGGTTTAAACTCCTTTATAAAAATTCTAGCATAAATATCCAGTTAAGCCATATAGATTGTTTTGAGTCAAAATGATGAGTCGGTAGTTCCTGAAAATATTTCTTGGTATTTTTAGAATAAAAAAGAATAACTGATATTTTGAAATAGTTGCACTTCAAGTACCAGAAGTAACACCTGTTAAGTTTCAGACCAGTTTTAGTTATCTCTAAGCATTTGCCTTGAGAAGTAGACTCTCATTCTAGTTAAGTGGGGAGACTAAATGCTCTTATTGCTTAAATAGGAAGCCACTTGTTAAAGATTAAATTCTTAGAGGTAAACCATCGTTACATAACTTCAGTTCTTCCATAAAATACATGTTTTTGTTTTGATCATTCTACACTGAAGATGATACTCAAACATTGTAGTAATATATTTCAGGCCTGCTTTGTGTAGTTTTCTCTGATTTCTGCCATGTCCATCACAAACTCCATTTTTCTTAGAGCTTCAGGAAGTTTTGGGGGGAGGAGGTTTCACTGATTTTTTTTTCCACATCCTTCCTAACTCATGTCAAATTTACCATTTATTATATACCTTTTTACATTTGTCACGTGTAAAGATGTTCTCTTCTTTATTCACACTGAAAACTAATACGGAGCTTGGCAGGAATAAGGGTACAGTGTTGGGATGGGTATTTGATTTTGTTAATTTTAAGGACAACCTGTTCTCCAATCTTAGAGTGCATCATAGGTGGGATGTGATTTAAAACAATTATGCTGAATAAACAATTACTTTTTTTTCTTGTACAGTTTTCACTGAAATTGCAGGAAGAATAAAGGTGTGTAATGAACATGCTTATAAAATTCAAAGAAAAAATAATAGATTTGCATTGCTTCCAAATATCGTCATGTAGATGACCACCAAGGACAATGTTTAGTTATAGATTAATAATCCATGGTACAAAGAGTTCTGAACAAATTGGGGGAAAACATAAAGCTACAATATTAAGCAAAGCCAAGGCTGAAGGTCAGCCTGCAGCTACTAACCATGCCCAGTTATATTATTTTTAGTGATGACACAACATTTAAGCTGTTGAACTTGGCACCACAAATATGTAGGCATATCGTACAGAGTGAAGAAGTATGCAATTGGTTGGGGTTGATTTTTACATTTCTGTTTATGAAGTCCATGGACTCTGGTCTATTCTCAGTCAAATGTAGCCTCAGCATCCAACCTGAATAAACTCACCTGAATAAACCTCACAGCCATAATCCAGCTGCAAATAAGACAGGGCAAAAATAGTAGATGCAGGTGCTGCTGCTTACACATTATGAGTCAGAAACCAGAAAAGGTAAGGCATAAAGACAGATTATCTTCTGCAGAAGGAGCTGGGCACAGCTGTCACTGGGGCTTTAGAGGTAATGCCTTTACACAGTGAAATCTCTGTTGCAGAACTTTAAACTCCACTCGTCTGTGTGGACAAGGTTGCCAAAGTGATGAGAGAAGAGCAGACTGCACAGTCTTCCGGAGGGGCTGAGTTAGCCCACACTGAAAGTATGTGCAGCTCCAGCTCCAGTGCCAGAAATCACCAAACTGTCCAGTTTAAAGTTAGCCTGGGCATGTCTATAAAATCTGCAGAGTAGCCCAATCCATAAACAGCCTCACAGGGCCATTGCTCTGCAGACAGCACAGACCCTGTTTCTGCATAGTCGTAGAGCTGAACGCTGTGAATAACATTAATTGCCCTATGTCCAAAAGCAGATTTCTGTGCCACTACCAGGTTCCCCAGGGCAGCTTGCCAGCTATCATAGTGACTCTGTTGAATGGAGTTACCCTGAGCTTCTCTAGATACCATAGTCTACTCCTCAAGTTACGAGTTTATCACAGGTGTTTTCTTATAGTTGGTAACTGTCATATTCTGACAGTGATGCCCAAGTGATTTAAGAATTTACCTGCATTAAACTGAGAGAAAAGATGGACTTTTTGGTTTATGCCTTTGAATGCTCCACAGAATGTAATTTAGCATTGATGTCACCCAAGCCAATTTTTTTCTGCTCAAGAAAGTATTTTGCAACTACCAAATTCTGTAGTTGAAAGTAATTATCAAAACAGAAAAAGGATATAACAACAACAAAAAAGTAATACTGTGAGCTGTTGGTATGAAGCTTTGTTGTTAGTATAAATAAGTTAGTGGTTTTGCTTTAACAATTATGAGCTTAATATACACAAAGCTTCCATCAATTTTTCTAGCCTAGGTTTTTCCCTACCTGAATGCTAACAGTGTAATCACATAACATCATAAAGTACCAAACCCTGGTAAAATAATTCCAAGCAAACAAAATGAGAAGCCATGGGACATTATAGCATAGGATCTTGACAAGTTAAAATAGAAAACAGTTAAGTACACCAGGTGCCATTCTAGGATTTGTGTGTGAGACTGTATAGGGAGTGCACAGACACTCCTGATGTTCATATAAAACACATGCAGAAATTTCACGTGCTATTCTATGGGAATAAGTTATATACACTCTTCAGAATTATAACAAAAGCAGTTAGAAAATGTAAACTGTTAAAATGAGATATAATACTGGCCAATAGCAATTTATTTATAAAAATATGTAATTTTCATTTATGAACACTGTTCAACTTCTGTTCATGCTTCACTGTTTTCAAATAACAAATGGACCTTTTCAAATTTATAATGGGGTATGAAATAAATGAGAGAGTACTGAAGGTGAGTCATTCATTAATCATAAGCAAAACAGGGCCAAAATCAAGGACACAGGAGCACAAACTGTAAAAAGTAATAGGTTGCATAATCGTTGTATTTAATATTAACTACATTATGTTTTTCATGTGAGTTCTGAGAAGTTGATTTTTTATGTTTACATGAAACTAATCCAAGGTAAATTTTATTTCTCAATATTATTTTATCCTAGTGGTTGTCCTCTTTTTAGTAAAGTAGAAGACATTAATTCTAGCTTGTCACGTTATTATGAAGATTTAATAGAGAGGCTTAGCAGAAACCTTTAAGCCTACTGAAACTTTTGATTTAAGATATTCCACTTTTGACTAGAATGTACCGAATCATGTAGCTACATCCCCTTCTTGTTTGTCATGGCAGATCTCCCATTAAGGACATAAATTCACCTGGAATTGGTTGTTTTGGCCAAAATAAATTGTTATTCATATTTGGCTGTCAGAGAAAGACAGACCAAGAACTATTATTTGAACCATTCTGGGTCTTTATCCTTCAAGAGTTTTATCCACAGTGATTACACAACATGCAACAAGGTCGTTCACAATTTACAGGTGACTGAGTGTTTAAATGGTTGGGATAGCTCAAATGGATATAATAAAAATCAGTTGTTCCCCCATGTCAGATTTCAACTAAAAACATGACAACAAACTAGGTTGGAGGAAGATAAGGTGGACTGGTGACACAGCTAGGAGTCAACTAATTTCAAAATCACTAAACAGATGCATCTCCCTGTTCCATACACATTTGTTCTCTCATTTGGGTGGAGCTACTATTGATGCTACTCTTACTCGTTATTTCAGAATTTGCTGGACTGAGAAGGAGAAAAAGAGAGGAGAAAAGTGCAGAATGAGAACTATGCACAGAACTTACAGGAAGGTACCGTTGTGTTTTGCAGCCCCCAATGTGATACTCATTCACACCCTTGTCAGCTTTGTGTGTCTGTAACTCTATCTGCGTAGACCAGCAATGATCAGGGTGGCCAGCCTTCCTGTGAGCCATGTGCTGAAATCCCAGCGTGGCTGACAGCTGTGGGTCGCACGCCACCTCCCTGGGGAGCACAGGGAGGCTCTGGGCAGCTCTCTGCAGGGGCCTCTCTGTTCCTGTAAAGCATGGGTCGCACTGGGGTCTGTGCAACCCAGCTATGCTGGCCTTAGTGGTCCATACTAGCTCATCTTTTCTGCAGACAAAAATTGGAGTTACCCAGCATATCTTGCCTTACCTCAGTCCTGTTAGTGGTCACAGGGGCTTTCTCCATGCGGTGCTCTGTGTCCAGGCACACGGACTTGATGGAGTGCACTGAAACCAGGCTGCAGGTGCACTGATGTGCCCTGGGATCTTGTCCTTCCATGAACTCTGGGGGTACCCTATGTTTGCACCAGAGTATGGAAAAAGCGTTTCTGGGTCCTCCAGTCAAATGGACTCATGTTGTAGTCCTGATGTAGGAGCTGCACTTGAACTGCTTATTAGTCCCACGTGGTTGTCCTCACTGTCATACACAAAGTCTCTGTGATTTGCACCCTTTAGTATGGTATAGCCCACTCCATGAAATGCTGTAGCCCATGTTAGAAAGGCTGTAACATCCATGGGTCAGAGAAGCTGTACTGCATGCTTTGTGACTTAGGATCTGCCTCAGAGCAGTCTTTGCTCACACTCTTTCTTAGCTATAATTAACGCATGTTGTTTTGGTGCATAGCAATGTCTGAATAAACACTTGCCTACATTTAGACTATAAAACAGGCATTAATAGGGCAGTGTTTAATATTTAGATGGAAATTATGATTTCTCAATATTTCCATTAACAATCTGCAACTTAAAGTTCTCTCGGCAATTCTGTATTCAGAGGAAAAACAAATGTATCTGTTGATTAAAGGTACATGCTCTATCTCCTTCGTATGTTTTCCATAACCCTTGATGAAGAAAGTATCTTAATTTTTAAAACTTCCATTTAACCAATTTCCTACCTTCTCTATTCCAACTTTTCTACATTTTATAAATTATATTGGTGTTAGATTCACACAGTGCTTAAGGTGTTTCTTCCTTATATGAGAAACTATATATAAGCTGCAAGGTGTTAAAACCAATAATTGTTAGTGATGTTTTTCTCTCTAAAGAAATATAAAGGACATGATGTTCAATGACTAGATCTAAATGAGATTTTAGGATTGGACAGTTTTAGGGAGAAAAAAAAGTCGCCAAATTTTGTTATGAGTTGAATGGTGTACTATCAAGACTGAGGAATTTGCCTAGGTCTGTTAAAAATCCTACACTCCACTCAGACCTGTGTAAGTGGGGAGATCCCCATAACGTATTTACCTTCATTTTAGATGCAGGTGGTTTAAATGTGGTACTCTGGTTTAGATTCCAGAGCAAATAGGTTACCTATGATATTATCATTCCCAGGAACAGATTGCCAAGCACTGCCTTTCTCAGGCAATATGGTTAAAGGGTTCACCCTGTCCCCAGTGGTCCTCTGCTTGACTGCTTTTCCCAAGCTCCAGATCAATCTTTAACTCCTCACTTTTAAATTAAGATAAAATACCATGGAGAAGAAAGGGAACATAAATGCTTCCAAAATCCAAGCAAATAGGATTTGTCACTCTTCCCTCTCCTAAACAAGACACTTATAATTGTGAAGACCATGAAGTCTTTTCTGTGCTGGACCAATTATTTCTAAATTTTTTGAACCAGTCTCTAACCTTCCAGCAGAATATATTTTTTCCCAAGTAATCTTCTAATGTTGTTGCAGTCTTCAACTCATTACCAGAAACATTTTGCTGTGGGCCTGAGATGTCTGTCACAGTAGAAAATCTGGAAAAAAATCAGTACCATATCAGAATATTTTGCCTTTTATAGGTACCCCTGCCCTGCTCTTTGCATGATGTCTTGCACAAATAAACTCTCTGACTCTGAGCTGGGCTTCCTCCGTACCTCCCAGAACCCAGCTTTGCAGAGCTTCTGTTGTTCTGCTTTCAGAGGCTGTTCTGGCAGCGGAGATGGATGGTAACTTTATATCCAAAAGTTAAAATGTGAAAAAGAGTTTGGCTTTTGGGAGGACTTGGACTTGTTTATGTCTTCAGCATATTTGAAATTGCTGTCAAAATATCTACAAATGTATTCATGAAACATATCAAAGATGAAGGAATGCATTTTAAGCTAATGCCCTCTCCTAGGTTAATGATTAATACTGTGAGAACTCAGCTTGGTATTTATTGTATCATGACACAAGTAAATTGAACTTCAAGCAAGTTATCTATTTTTTTTAAGTATGCAATGCCAAATGATTAACTTTTTTGGTAGGAGGATAGTAAAAATACAGGGCAGGCAGTACCCATTGAGGCTCTTTGTTCAGACTCCTTTGTCCACACTCTGTGTGGTATACAAGGGTCATAGTTCTTACAGAAGAAGGCTTTGTTTACAATGCAAAATCTAAATCATTAAATAAATTTTACAAAAAAATACATTTCTGTTTTCATCATTGTATTAAAAAAATAATCCTTGCATTCTACATCTATTCTCACTCGTCATAGTAAACCACACCTTCTGTTATCTACATGTATACAATGCTGTTTATTTCCTGTGGGGATTAATTTTTAAATTATTTTATACAGCAAAGGACTGGAAGTTCTCCATATCTTAAGTGCTCAGAAGCTTCAAGATCAGTTTTGCCTCACACTGAGGCTTATCAAATAGTTTCATGTTCATTTGTTTGAGTTTTATGCATGTTCAAGTTTTAATTTTGTTCTGCTCCTTCTCTTTGTCATGTATTGAACAAACATTTTTTTTTAGAAATTGAGTGTTATTATATGGTAATAATTTAAGTCATTCCATCATAACTAGTAACTATTGAATACTTCTCCCTTGGAAAACAGATGGAGTTATAAAACTGGTATAGGTGAAGTAGAGCTCAGTAGAGAGAGAGATTAAGTAAAGCTTGTTTTAAAATTTGGGAAATTTGTTTTCGGCGTTTCTGAATTAAACTACTGACAAAGGCCTTGGGAAAACAGCCTAACTGTTCATTTGAGTTTTAGGGCTATGCTAACACAAACAAAGAAAATATTTTGCTGATTCTTGATATTTAAAAAAGACAAAAAGGCAAGTAGAGAATATGCTGTAAAAGCATGTATTAGTCAGGAGAAAAGGTCACTTGAAAATTTGGCCATTGTTGAAGGTCTTCAAAATTCCACTTTGTATCAACAAACATAGCTAATTCAAAATTGGTTTTCAACGGACCAATCAAAGGCACTTTACTCATCTATTTTCCTGCCAGATTTCAGTTTGATCACAAACATGTCAGCACTGTAGCTATTCCAAAATCAAAATTTTCAACCTTCTTAATTCTGTGGGAAGGGTGTTTTACTTCACTAGAAAAATAGTTATTTTTCTTGAAATGTAAATACTACCTTTCAGGAAAGATACTGCCTGGAAAATTTTGCTTGAAATGCGAATGCTTCAGAAAGTTACAAACACCTAAAATTTTTAGAATTCAGATTAGAATAAAAATACTTGGACAATATTAACTATCCTGTTGTTAAAACCTGCAGCTAGACTTCCCTGTCTGCAGAGATTTAAGGTTCCAATTCCATTTTGCAATTCCCATTTTTTTCATGGTAAGCTAGCCACTGTTTAGAGCCTCAAAGATGTCTCACCTTATTTTCCTTATATCACCAGATAGTACATGGCCAAGTTATTTAGGTACAAATAAGCCTTGAGAATATCATCAAATCCATTCTAATTTCATTCATGCCTTGGAGATAATAATTTAAAGAGCTAGTCACTGCTTGCAATTAAGCATGGAGAAAATAGATCCATCCCATAATTTATGTCTGCAAAGGTTGGGCTGGATTTGTAATTAATGTTTGCTCCTTTTAATGAAATACTCCAAAGGTCTGCGCTTCTGTCATTCATGGAGGTAATTTTTCAATTGATTAGTAAAATAATACTTGAAAAGTAAATGCACCTGCTTTAGCACAGAAATGTCTTAGTCAAGTCGAGACAATGATTGGAGTGCTAAAAAAATATCATTTCAATACAGTAGAGACTGGAGTTTTACTCCTCCAGAATTCAGAATTCCCACTAAAGAGAAAAAAGGAAAAGGTAATTAAACCTCCAACAACTTCTTCAGCATGCTTTCATCCAGTTTAATTCCTGGGTGGTCTTCAGCGTAGCTAAGTACTTTTAGGAACACATGCCTGAGCTGTGCATTTGTACAAGTGAAATATCTCTGGAAAGCACATGTTACAGCAAGATATAATTTTTATATTTGTGTACCTTAGTATTTTTGGAGGGCATGAACAAATCATTTAATATTCAGAATTTGTTTCCATTTTGGATAAACACTCAAAATCTGACAGCTCATTTGGATTATATTCTTATTTCCTTTTCAGAATCAAACATTTTCAAGCCTGCAAAATTGCAAGACTTGAGAGTTAGGGTCCTGCAAGTGCTGGTTTAAAATGGCTTGTAGTGGCCTTTCTACAAAACAACTGCTACCAAACCAAATGAAATAAAATAACAAGCCACCTCTGCCTGCTTTCAGGGAATTGATAAGGATTTTGTTTGAATTAATCGCTTCAGAAAGGATGTTTGATGACTTCTCCTGTTTTGTTAATTTAGTCATTTTGACACAAAGGATTACTATTCCTGTACTACAGAGACCTCACATTCTGTAGTAGTGAACTTTCTGGGAATTGACCGTAAGTCAGACTAGACAGAATGCAGAGTAGAAGCCATAATCTATGCTAAATTTCTTGAGGGCCACAAACATGGTAGTCCAAGAGGTTTTGAACCTCCTGTCATCTGGGACAAGGAATTTGCTTTCAGAGAAAGAAGCAAAAGAGAAGCGAATAAATGTGGTGAAAGCAGCCTTTATCCAGTGTTCAGCCTGGTGGAGCAGAGTAATCCAGACAGCAGAGCAAGGGGATGTATGTCATCTAAAGGAGAGCAAAAGAGTCAATGTCTCTTACTTCCTCTGGCCAATATAATCACTAGATAAAAAGATAGCTTTGCATCATGTTTGGCAGAGTACTTGCCGACAAATTCTTCAGTCACAGTTTTAAAAATTGAGTTCTGCTCAGTTATGGAAAAGGCATAGACCTCTGTTTGTGAAAAGATCTCATACTGTGGCTTCCACATGGCTGAGTCTTTTTTGCCACTGAAAAGAACTTGATTTAAAGGCTTGTTTCTTTCCTCAGTGTTTCCTCAGTGATGTGCTTTATGCAGCAATGTTTGGACCTTTGCTGGCACTGGCTGGGTCAGCAGGCAGCTGCTGTGAATCACCTCTGAGACGCTCAGCTCTCCCTGTGCACTGAAAGGGAGACCAGGTTGGACCACAGATGACTTACCCTCTGGGTGGGCAACACCATTTAACACCTCACTATAGGACTGCTTCCCAGTCACAGCCCTCTGAGAATGACTGCTTGGAATTTTCCTCTCCAGAGAAGAAAACATGTGGGCAGTGGTCCCTGCACAGCTGTAGCAGAGAAGCCTTCAGGACTTAGATCTTCTCCCCGATCTTAGAAGAGGAAAGAGAAATGGTTGGAAGTGGTGTGTGGGTTAGAAGTTCTGTTGTGCTAAGCCTAGCGGTGGGCCGCAGGAGTGATGGCAGGACACACAGTCAACGTGTGGATGTTGTTTTGATACTGTGTATGTTTAGCATCGCTATATTATCTTGCCCATCAGAACATTTCACTCTAAGGATAAAAGTTTATAGCTTTAATGCTACAGTTTTAAGTGTTTGAATCACCTGAAGGATCCAGCTCTTACACTTAAAGCATGAGCAAAGCAGCACCTAAGGAGTTTAAAAATCCGGACCTTGAACTTAGCTAACTCCCATTCAAGTCAATGGATGCTGAGTCAGACTTTGATTCTTTTTGCATACTACAGACTCAAAAGGTGAAAATCCTGGCACCACTGATGTTTTGCCATTGACCTCATAGGGTCAGGATTTCATGCTAAAAGCCACAAAATGACACTGGCATTTCGTCACTGCTATCTTGGATCAGATTCATAACAGTGACCCAGGAGAGAAAAATCTCCATAACCTATTACTACTGTGCATCTGCCCAGCACTGTCTCACCACCTTCTACCTTGTTTAAAGAGGGAGAATAATCTATAATTTTGAGCTGCCTTTATTTTAGAAGAATGAAGAAGAATGGAAAAATCCTGAGATTCATTTTTCAATCACCTTATTTAAACACTCTAAGTAAATTCTTGATTATTTTAAATTAATATAATTGGAAAATTCTCTTTTGGAAATGAAGGGGGTTTTGTTGGGGTTTTTTTCAATACCTATTCTAAAAACGCTTTGTAGTAAAACTGCAAGGCAAAATTCAGATTTATAGCTGCTTGTGAATTAAGTGCTTATGATTAACAATGAGAACTATGAAAAGTTTATATATAATTCCTTAATGATCCTTAATGAAATATTTAATTAAAGACCAGCTTGAAAGATAATCTTGGTTAATAAAAGGAAATCGGGCAATGAACCAATTTCTATAATGTAAGAGTACATGCAATATGCAATAGATGCTACATACCCTCAGCACTTAGATATAATAAACTGATAAAATACAAAAATATTATGCTGCCGCCTATTAAAGTGTTTTCAAGATTGCAAATGCAAAATATTGGCTATACATTCTAGATGATAAAAATAATAGATTCCCAATTCACGGACATAAGCATACTGAAAAATACGATTTAAAAATTATGCAGGAAATAATATTATATATAACATGGCAGCTGTTACCTTAGCAGATTTTTAATGCTGTAGAAGAATCTGAACCAAAACCTGTTGCCAGTTAGAATGAAAAAAATCTGGAATAACTTTACTGAATTCAGTGGAGTTCCTTGAATTTGCTGAAATAGATAAGCTTTCCCATTTATGAAGGGCAGATCCTGCTTGACTAACCTGATCTCCTTCTATGACAAGGTGACCCACCTAGTGGATGAGGGGAAGGCTGTGGATGTCGTCTACCTGGACTTCAGTAAAGCCTTTGACACCATCTCCCACAGCATTCTCCTGGAGAAACTGGCTGCCCATGGCCTGGACAGGCATACTCTGCGCTGGGTTAAAAACTGGCTGGGTGGCCGGGCGCAAAGGGTGGTAGTGAATGGAGTTAAATCCAGCTGGAGGCCGGTCACGAGTGGTGTTCCCCAGGGCTCAGTGTTGGGGCCAGTTCTGTTTAACATCTTTATCAATGGCCTGGACAAGGGGATGGAGTGTACCCTCAGCAAGTTTGCAGATGACACTAAGCTGGGAGGAAGTGTTGATCTGCTTGAGGGTAGGAAGGCTCTACAGAGGGACCTGGACAGGCTGGACCAATGGGCTGTGACCAATTGTATGAGGTTCAACAAAGCCAAGTGCCGGGTCCTGCACTTGGGCCACAACAACCCCATGCAATGCTACAGGCTTGGGGATGAGTGGCTGGAAAGCTGCTTGGCAGAGAGGGATCTGGGGGTGTTGGTCGACAGCTGACTGAATATGAGCCAGCAGTGTGCCCAGGTGGCCAAGAAGGCCAACAGCATCCTGGCTTGTATCAGAAATAGTGTGGCCAGCAGGACCAGGGAAGTCATCCTTCCCCTGTACTCGGCACTGGTGAGGCTGCACCTCGAGTACTGTGTCCAGTTTTGGGCCCCTCAGTACAAGAAGGACATTGAGTTGTTGGAGCGTGTCCAGAGAAGGGCAACGAAGCTGGTGAAGGGTCTGGAGTACAAGTCTTATGAGGAGCGGCTGAGGGACCTGGGGTTGTTTAGCCTGGAGAAGAGGAGGCTGAGGGGAGATTTTATCGCTCTCTACAACTACCTGAAAGGAGGGTGTAGCCCTATGATTCTAGCTCTATGATTCTATGATTGCCATTCTCTGCATGTTTCTCTAAAAACGCAGAGATGAACCAAATAAAAATCATGTTCACAGAAATAGAGAATCCCTGAAAAAGAAAAACATTTTCATCTTATTAAAGAAGAAATTAAGCTCAGCAAAAAATTAAGTAAATTGTAATTGCATGAGGCTTTGCCTCAGATTTGTTGGATCACTGATGTGGCAATTTCTCTGCAACTTCTAGATAAGCAAATACATAGAAAATTTGTCACTCTGTCCTTTCTGCTGGCCCCTGCTAAACTTTGACCTACATTGCAACTTTTACATGTTTTTAACTTTGCAAACAGAATTATCTTATCCATCACATAGTAATGAGTTATATCATGGACTCTGACAGCTTTTTTGGTCGTAAGCTGCATATTTTCCTTTTGTACTGCACACAACTGACAGTGAATAATATTGAAAACATATACACAAATTTGTTAGCTGGGATCTCATGATAACTAGTTGATAAGAAAAGAAATTCATGCTTTTGGTAAAGCCCTTCTAAGACAAATTGTACAGGAAATTTCTCCCAGCTGCTGTTGTTAAATGCTGGGCCAACTGGAGTCAATGTAATACACTGGAAGC
Source organism: Balaeniceps rex (assembly GCA_013401315.1). Taxonomy (NCBI): domain Eukaryota; kingdom Metazoa; phylum Chordata; class Aves; order Pelecaniformes; family Balaenicipitidae; genus Balaeniceps; species Balaeniceps rex. The sequence continues at coordinate 16,808 of VYZW01009968.1, forward strand.
AGGTGTGAAACCCTGGAAAAGAACTGTGAAAACATGAACCTGTAAGAGAAACTATCCAACAGCGAAGGCAATCACAGTAGAGTTAAAGCAGTGCTATTAAATAATGAGCAGTAATAGGTGACTGTCTGCTCTAAGTTCCCCTATAAAGCATCTGTTACCTGCTGCAGGCTACAGGATTACTTTTGAAACACGTAATTTAGCAAAGGAGCAAGACTTCAGTCTATTCAGTCTTCAGTAGCAAATAAATTGGTGGAAAATCCCTTGGCATAGGTTGTTGCATTACTTTGTGGACAGTGACTCTGTCCAATTCTTTGACTTATAATTCTATTTCTTCCTTTTGGTAAAGCCTGGCACTCGGTATTCCTCAACCCAACTTATTTTATTAATTGAAACTTTTGGGGGTTTTGATTATTTTTTTTATGTCTATTTCTTGTTTCTAGGCTCATCTTGAAATACATGTATTTTTGAACCCCACACTTTTCATAGGTAAACAATTCTGTCCATGAACTGTCTGGTCAGGTGAATAACTTCTTGTCCTTGTTGTTCAAAGTCTGCATCCTTACTTTTAAATTTGTCAATTTTGCTCATTATATTTGTAATAGAGTCAGATTTTTAAAAATATATGATATGTAGAGGGGGAAGGGAATACAGAATCACACTCCTCTGCTTGGTATATGTTAAAGAGGCAATTGTTTGCCCACAAGGCCTTTAGCTTCTGCAACTGCTAATTGTACTTATCCGTGCATGCAGTTACCCAATTTACACTGCAGCTATGCTAGTTAAGGCACCCAGCTCCTTTTGTGATTTTAACACATATTTGCAAAGATACAAAGCTTTGAAGATGCAGCCCCAAGCTGCATCTTCTGTGTGGCTAATATTGGAAAGCAAATCACCTGCTACCACTATTAGTAGTAGTAACATTCAGCTGAGAACAATGCATAGATTAAGGTAAGGGTAGAGACTTTGAAGTGTAAGCAGAAGGTGTCACATGAGACAGAACTGTTATTCTGGAAAAGGCTGTGTTTCAAATAGAATGAACTAAGTATTTTGCAGAGCTACAACAGACAGGTATCACTGTGAAGCAGAACAAGATGCATGGGACAAACTGTATCAAATTCTCAGTTCTGATCATAGGTATTGTAGTAGCTTTTCTATTTACAAATGTTCAATTATTATAACCCCTATTAACCTTGTTTTTATAACTTTCATTCCAGTGATAGACTTGCTACCCTACTGGAATCAATGGCTTTGAATGTATTTAAATGCAGGTATAGCTTGAACTGGAGTTGATCTGTTTATTAAAGCAGTAGATATTTACATTTGGAAATGAAAAAAGCCTCCTTGTGGGTTTTGTGCAAACTTTGTTTTTCCTTCATTAAGACTTCTGTTTGTTGAATAACTGCAGAACTTGAGACATTAGTGGTACTCATATTGCTTAACTTGTTTCTCTGTCCTCCTTCTGAAGGAGTCTATGGAGACTAATTTAGAAACCTCCCTTATATTCCTAGAGGAAAGTGGTGTGAACATTCCTGTTTGTGTCAAACTGCACTCTGAGTGCATATATTGACTTTACTGGAGTAGCTTGGGCTTTCCACCACTCAATGAGACCTTGGTGTCCTATGAGTTTTATGCAGTTGAACACCCAAGTCAGAAGTGCTATAATATTTCCAAGAAATGTGTATTTAAAGACTGGTAAATAATAAGACTTTAACCATTTGTTTCCCTGTTAACATTAATGAAAGCACATATTTATATGCTGAGCCCTTCCAAATTAATTTCCTGGACTTCTCTAGGGATGTAAGGACAGTGTACAATGCACAGTTTTTCCTTGTATTAAGTATGAACACACTGGTATAATCTAGTAGCAACTCCCTTTTCGCACAAATTTTTAAGCTCTTGAAGTCAGTTTAGTTGCACTGAACTTTGATGTAAGAATCAGGCCCTCATTCTCTTTATTGGGAGTTTTTCTTAGAATGTGAAACATGTTTCCTTCCAGAATACCATGTAAATTTTTCTAAAAGAGGTGCTTTGCAAATAAGCTATTATGGTACTAAAGAAAACATTGATTAGTTTTAAATGTCAGTAACAATTCAAGTGCATGTAAAGACAAGTGCATTTGCTTTTGAGGTTAAGCCTCTAAATTTAATAATTGAAGGAAAAAAGGCAATAAGGTGCAATAGAAGAAGCTTCTGTGAAATGCATTATGCAATTATGACTGCCATAACTACAATTGCCTTACCAGATCACATTATGTTTTTTAAAAGAAAATATTTCTTTATTACTTTGTTATTTGGAAATATATGCTATTTGGAAAAGGTTGTATGCTCTCTGTGTCGATTCAGGAAATCTGAAAACTCAAGACACCATTCAAGTGAATATGGTATCCAGCTGAAGCGATCTGTTTATTTTTAGTTGGCAACATTGTTCTTCTATGTGAAAACTCTGGTTTTAGGGGATTTATTTCCCAGTTCCCTCAATTAAATCATGTTACATTTTGCTTAATATACACAAGACCAGAATTATTAGAAAACAGATTTTGGCTATGTATTGTGCAGCTTAACTTTAAAGAGATTCTTGACACCTTTCTTATCTGGTGAGTTGAATAAGTCATTAACTGTCTAGATCACAGCCTGATTGTACTATTCACACAGCCTGTGTGCTGGAGAGAAGCTGTATGACATGAAAAGACCTCAAACTGCACAACCTGAAGCAACAGCAGCTTTATACCCTTTTGACAGAGTGAGACTTTGATTACTCTGAAGTTGCAGAAGACTTTGGACAGTGACAGGAATCTTCACTTAGTGTGAATACCCCAAGCTATTCGTCATCTTGTCTGTAACGCTATTCCAGATCTGGGAGTACTTTTGGGGAAAACGTGATGTATGAGGAAGAGCAGAAAGAGTGGGGTTGGAATGAAATTGTGATGACTGTGCTTATGTACTGTAACTTGTTCTCCATCATCATTAAGTGGGACTTAAACTATAGTAGCAAAGATTCAGATTAGACTTTAAAAAAAAAACCAAAACAACCCTACTTTTATAAAGTAAGATAATAAAGCACTGAAATATATTGCCTTGGAAATTTTGAAGTCTCTGTCTTTGGAGATCTGCAGGAACAGGTTAAACAACAGCTGTCTGGAATTATACAGATACACTTGTCCCAACTCCAGGCGTTTCTTTTTCTATTATCCAAACAAAACTTCTGTGTCACCAATCAGAGTTTGGATTCTAGGGTTTGGCCCATGTTGTTTTGGCTTTATCCAGCTTCAAGAGTAGCCAGCAGTTACATGATTTATATAATGTGTAACTCTGTGAAAATATAAAGGCCACACTGGCAGATAGTAAACCATATGTTATATTTCAAATCATATACTCATGGATACATTTCTGGTGTTTTGTTCAGTTTCCTTTTTGTGTATGCAAATACATTATTTTTGCATGACATGCATGCTTTGTTCTTTGGTTGCGTGTTTAAAATGCTGTTAAACAAAAGATAGAAGTAATATTCTGTGTGAAATATTACTTTGTTTTACATTTACATCCCCACTTAATCCTTGTAGCTCATGGAATTTCTTGCAAGCATTAAAGTAAAAGCAAGTATTCAGAAAAGCTGTGAAATCTGAAAAGGTAGCAAGCTTCCAAACTGACTCAGGAAGGTCAAACCATATCAAATAAGCAGGGAAAAAACAGAAATGGCATGTAAAAAAGCAGGGAGAATGGTATGGCATGCTGGGGTGGCATTGTTTGCTGAATAAAGTGGATATGGATGGGGTGGGAAGACCAATGAGAAGATAAGCAGGAAAAGGGAAGATATATGAAGAACTGTAAAGGATAAGGAGGATGAATTTAAAGCAGTGAATTATGACCCACATCAGGATTCTAGGGATTGAAATTCAATTTTGCATCTTGAAAATGGAAGAAGCAACAAGGTTTAGACTTAGCCTGATGGCAGAGAAAGTAGGTATGTTAACCAAGAAGTTGTTGTGCTGGATTAGGCCCAAAACTGTAATGAGGGGAGGTGGTGGGAAGATGTTTGGCTAATGAAACAGTTTGTTAGTGGAAACCATAATTGGATCCAAAGTTCAGGGAGTTTGATGTACTTCCAATAAGAAGAACATTTTAATTGTAATTGAGCTAAGATTCCTTCATATGAAAAAAGTGTCACGGTTAAAGTATAAAAGTGAAGTATAAGTGTCAAGAATAACTTCCCACAAAGAAAGATTTCCCAAGAATCCCTTGTTGTTCCTTATTAAACATGTGGGGCGTACGTTAGAAAAGAGAGTGATACAGTTTGGTACAGCCGTTTAGTTAGTGTGGGCCTTGGTTGCTCAAATCATAGCTATAACTCCTCTGTGTATTGCAGCTCTTCATATTTCATATCAAATTATTTAAGACCCCACAATCTGTTTTCTATAGATGCTAGTATGTGCATACAGACATGTACACACTCATTTGCAGTGATTTCTGATCTAGCATAGTTTTGTAAAGACCTCCAGCTCAATAGCATTAAAGATGATAAATGAATATATAAATCTAAGGGGAAAGTACCAAAGTTAATAGTGAACTTTTTTGCATAAAATAACCATGGTTTCCAACATTTTACAAAGGCGTTCCTTCCCAGCTTAATGCATGCTGATAAAGATCAGTTCTATACAACACTTCCCTCTCATCTCACCACCCCATATCTGCAGTTTTTCCTTATTATGTCTATTCCCCTTAAAATCCAATTTTCTAGTTATACTAGTGTTTATTAAAAGCTTGACTGTAAGGTCTTTGTTTACCCAGAGATCTATTTTTATCATAACTGTTTATAATGGTTAAACCTCAACAACTTAAACACTTTACACAAAATAATGTATTTTCAATAAATTGAAATATTAACCAATCATATGTAATGGTTCAGTTCTAGCAAATGGATTGCTAGAAATCCTTAGGGTTTCATATAAATTGAAAACTCTATTGACTGACCAGGCTGCACTCGAATTACATTGCATTTGGATCAAAAAGCATAGAAAAAGTTCTCATTATAGTTCCCTGACATTAATTTGAGCATTTTTATATGTGTGTCCTATTAAGTACTTTAAGTGCTTTTTGATAATTGTGCTTTGTAGTTTTTACAGCACTTCAGCCTATTCCCAGTTCAATTTCCTCTTTTATCCGATGTTTGAAATATTGATTTCTGACAGATAAAAGCAAACCTTATAATCTCAGCAGCATGCAATAAGTGAGTAAGACGGGGCTACAGAATGCATCAGGGAATGGTCATATTTGAAACCGTCTTTGTTTTATTACATTTCGTCAACAGAATTTACTTACTGCTTGCTGGTATTTATGTAAAAGCAGGACTCCTGATAGTCCAGTGATATTACCAGTTCCTGGTATACTTTTGCATTTAGTAAGATAAAAGAAGAAACTCCCTTGGTGGTTGGTGATTGCAGCAGCTTAAACTGCTGTCAGCTGGCTTGAAGTAACTGTGATTTATCTTCTTCAGATTGTGCAGCGTCGTGTCCGTGAACTTCCAGAGTTTGCATTAAAAACTGACAGAACATCAGAGTGCCAGAAGCTTCTCATATTGTGGCTCTTGAAGGTAAAAGCAAGAGACACTATGCTTGTTCTGTGTTTCGGAACAGTCCAGACCCTCTGCAAAGCTCTTGTGACATGAAAGAGATCTTAAAGAAATGGGCTGGAATTTTGAACAGGGACTAAATACAATGAAAAGATGCTAAGGAATATAGACTGATGCTTTGTCTTACGTATTTCCATGATGTCGCTTCTGCAATTTCTAGGAACTAGAAAGCCGAGTGAAGAATTCAGTCCAATCCAATTTCTAGTTGAGTAGTTAATGGTACGTTAGGAATTCAGCTTGCCTGTATCTCCTTTTCATTATCCAGTGTAAGCCCTTTTGTGTCTCAGAAGTAACATTGCATTAAACATCTCTACTCAGCTCCATTAGCACCCACAGTAAAAGAGCAGAATATATAATCTACAGGGAATTAGTTACTTCATTTCTGGCAGTATTTCCTCTGAAGTTGTGAAAATCAAGATCAGCATACTGTTTTAGAAGGTGAGAAAAGTTCCTCAGGTTACACAGTAGCTTTGGCAATCAATAGTAAACCTATCAGTGTGAGAACACAACAGAGTCTCCATCCTGAAGACCAGGTCAGGGCGAAACCGAGTATCTTTCTCTTGAGGCATACATTTTCAAGAGGGATCCACTTACCTGAGAACACAAGCAGGCAAAATAAAGGAAGGGGGAAAATGTTTTTTAATAATTTAGACATTTCTAAGATGAACACTGAGATTTTATTTAATCCCAAATTAGACATTGCTAATTCAGCCACATTTTTTTCTCAGTCCTGGAAATACTTAAACCAACCATCTTGCATCTAGGCCTTCACACAGTTGGGTATAGAATAGTTTTCATGCAAAGGGCATTTAAAAATGTTATATTAGTGAATTTTGGTTGTTATGGACTGGAACTCCACCAGCCACTTAGCAGTTAAAGGTTTAATCCCCCAGCAATTAAAGTTTTCATTACTAAGCAATTAGCACTTAAAGTTTTAAGTGACAAGCACTTAACTGCATTTTGGAAATGCTGGGTTGCTGATAGCGAGGCTGGGCAGGGTTCTGAGGAATGGCAAGCCTGGAAAAGTGATTTGGTTAAGGCTGTCATGGAGAAAAGAGCTTCTGAGCTCTACAAACCTTGATCATAGCTTATAGAATAAAGGCTGATAGAGCCGAGCTTGCTCAGTGGTAGAATGCACTAGAGATGGAGCCTGTAGGGAACAAGAGAAAACAGTAGAATAATTAGGAAAGCTTGATAGCTTAGGAGTTGAGTTTAATACGAAGTCAGAGCTAGAGGTCTAAACTCAAGGATCAAGGTGCATGGCCTAGTCAGTCCTAGCTCCACCTGGACTCAGCTGCTGACATTGAGGCATGCCATGATATTTACATGCCATATAATGTAAACATAGGCAGAAAGTGCTGTTGCTGGCAGAAAATGAGGACTGGCTGGAGTTAAGATTTGCAGCAAGGTTTCTTCAGTGATGATTTGAGAGTTGGGAAGCCTGAACCAGCAAGACTACAGAACTGAAATAATTAAAGGCTTGCCAACAAGAAAAAAGGCAGGGAGACTGTTGGTTGAAATACATTTAACAGCAAATATGACATTGCATGTTCAAGTAAAAATCTATAAGCCCCAAATATAGCAATATAATCTTTTTTTCTGTTTTGGAATCCAACTTTAACACCCTAGCTGCACCCAACCTAAATTTCTGTGTTCCAGCAGACCAACACAGAAATATGGATGCATATGCAGGTTACATTCCTATACATTCCACATATGCAGGTAAAGCATCAACGCAAAGATTCTGCAGTGGGTGATATAACCATAGGCAATCCCGATTAGAATTTCAGAGGAGCTATTTAACATTTTTCATATTGGATTGGTTATTTACAGTTCACTACTTAAAAAGAAAAAACATTGGAAAAGGTTTATCTTCTAATAAATCAAGGCCATTGTGATGTCAAGTCCCAAAGCCTAAAGGTATAAAGGCAGTTGCAGAAGCTGTCTCTTATAAAATATTATGTATACTATATTATATTGGATAGCTGAATGGAAAGTGCTTCTATGAAGAATTGGAAACAATTAGAAATGGAAAAGTACAACGTGGAAAAAATAGGACTGACGATTTTTGGTTGAGGTTCTTGTGGGAATCAGGCTGGGAAACAAGCCATTGTATATACAATCTGACATTTTCTAATGGCCTGTTTGAATCTGACATTGTATATAATGCTGTATGCACGCACACTCCAGTATTATAGCTGATAGAGTTATCCTAATATTTTTATCTGTGAAATTTCATCTTAAAATTTAAATCTCAATGTTTCAACTGATAGCATTGGACACACCAAACTAATGCTGTTAAATCTATGAACAGCTTCAGAAGACCAAAGTATAATATCCCTAACTTTGTATATGGGAAGGATTGTGTTGGCCTCAATGGAATTATCACTTGCTCAAACACCTACTTAGTTGCTTTGTGTGATGAGGGACAATCTTTGTAAAACAAAGAAAATTAAACAGAGATAAATCATCAAGCAAGCTCAGAGCAAGTTCAGGTGCGCAAGTGCCTGTGATTTAAGTGGAGAGGTAGCTAGCTATGTGGATAACTATTTGACCTAAAATATCTGTAAAGGAAATCTGTCTCCATGTTCCACGACTCTTTAAAAAGTAAAATTGCTTCCAACAGTAAACAAGTGTGACAGTGAAATGCTTCACCAGGTTCAGTTTTGGTAATAAATAAATTAAAGAAAACAAAACCTCAAAAAAGTTTAGTTACAGGCAATGGGATCAAGAGGTTGAAATGCAACTAGTTTTGTTGTTCCCACCTTGTTTCTGTACTGAAATTTTTGAAGCACTGCAGAAAATTTGGAAGAATGTTTTGGAGAATTTCAGCTAAAATTGTTGGAATTTCTCTGTATAATGTACACAGTCAGCCAGTTCAAAAGGCCTAATTTGGGTCTTTTGCGCATACGTTTGAAAGTTGGGCAATATATACCATTCTTTCACTGCTTACCCTACAGTCATTACGTCTTTCAAGACAAGTGCTTATTACATGTTACAACATTGCTAATAACTTGTGTCCTCTGTTACAAAGCCAAAAGAAATTACTGCATTTTGTGCCACTCCAAAACATACACATTGTGTACACTATGAGCATAAACTAGCATATTTTATCAGTATGTTTTCTATTTTGGCTCACCACGGTAAAGGGGCAGAGAAAAAATTAAGTTACCTTAATAGATGACTTCTCTCATCTTGGGCACTCTAAGCAGCTGTGATTTCTACTTCCATGTACACAGTATAAGCAAACTAAGACATTGTAATGATAGTAAATACTGCTCATAGTAAGTTTACTTGCTCTGGTGATTTCTACTTACCTAAGGAAAACTTTAAAATTTTACCTGAAATTTTTGGAGCATCTTTTTCAATAGAACCCAGTATTTTTTATGGGATTAACCCTCTGGGACTCCAGTAGGATGCTTGAGGAACTAGTGCTCCATGTGTATGTTTGCAAGAATTTTTTAGTATTTCTTTTTAAAAGTTAGGCAAACTGATAATATTAGAATATGTTTATATCGTTAAAAAAGTAACTCATCTACTTCATAAAAACAGTGTAGTTTGAATTCCTTTTTTACCTCAGTCTTTCCACCTTCCTCTTTCTCTTTTATTCTCTTTGATGTCTGCAGCTGTTGTCTGCCAAATCAGGCGAGCAGCTGCCTGCAGTGCTGCTGTTTTACCAGCTGCTAAAGGTCTGCCGTTCACCAGACAGCCAGTTCTCTCCCCGCGCGGTGCTGCAGAGTGTGTGTGTGTTTATCAGCTTGGTGGCATGCACACAGCCTTCAAGCTGACAATCCAGTCTTGTCACAAACTCTCAACCTGGAAGTACTCAGCAGCTAGTGTGCTCATGTTGATTTCCTTGTTAAACAAAGTGTCCAAAGGGTCGGAAGAATGGTATCAAGCACATTACGCTACATAACCAAATGACAATATTTCTCTTTATTTTAGCTCGTTAATACCATCTTTAGCTGAGTGGGAGAGAATACGGATTGCATGACCCTGGGGAACCTTGTTTCAACATTTATTACTGGAAAAACGTATGGCTTTCAAAAGATAAAACGTATTTCAAATATCAAATCTCTCCCTTTGCTGAGCTAAATGCTGCCTTGATGTATGCCTTGTACAGTCTATGTTGACAGATGTGAAGTTCAAGTAAGAGCAGAATTTGACCGGCTAAGTTTAATATAATAGGATGACGAATACTACAAGGGCAAAGAATTTTCTAAACATAAAATGCTACAGTGTGCCTGAGTTCTGTTTTCAGATTTAGTCCTAGATAGTCTGGCTGTAGGGCTATACAGTAACAAACCAGCAAAGGAATATCTTTATTTTGTGGTAGTGATCTCAAATGTACAGTGGTTAGAGTGACAGCTACACAGTAATGTACTGGGAGGGTTTTATGTAAGTTTACCTTAATATTTTAGCCTTTTTTTCTTTTTTTTTTTCCTTCCTTCCTCTCCAATATTTGGAAAACACTTTTATCTTAGAGTATATTCAGGAAAGTGTTCAGGTTGCTTGGATTATTTAAAGTAATAATAGGAATTTTAAATTCTACATAACAACACAAGTCAGTTTTCTGCTGAATTCTGGGGAGGTTTTATTGACATTAATGAAAACTTTTTTTTAACAGTGTTTGCAAATGCAGAGCACATTGTTCAACTGGAAATTTTACCAGTGACTGGGACAAAGCTTTATGATAGTGACCCACTGGCATGGCCTTGACTTTACTACTCTTACTGTAGAACAATCACAGAAGAAATTGCCACACAAGATCTTGTACACCAAAATTTTTTCAGCAGCTCCATGGAACAAAATAAATTTCTATTTCTTTGCAAAAGAGCCACTCAGAGAGGAACAGATGGGGAATCTGCCAGTGATATAGGTTCCTATCAAAATTTTTTCAGTTTCATTAATGGTGGAATTTTCAGCGAAAATGACAGCAAAATACCTCCTTTGCAACAGAATGGATAGTAGCTCAGTAGTTAGTGCTTATCATGTTGAAATCTGAGGTATTCAATCGGATAACAGATTTTTCAGACAGGTTATGGGGTTTTAGCTCTCAGTTAGCACTGGTTAACAGAGTATGTTCCCAGATGATGCATCCTTCAGTCTTAACTTTTGAGTTCATCTTCCCTTGCAAGTGGTTTGTGGAAAAACAAAATTCAATGGATATTTTCATCACATATTTTGTAAAAGGTCTAAAAAGGAACATCAAGATAGATATGCCCAAACTCAACAGTTCTTGGGTGGTCCAGGCAGTCAGCTGGCATATGGACAATGCAGACATATTTTACCAGCGCAAGAAATTGAACTCTGGTTTCTTCCATTACCAGCCGAATGAGCAAATTATTGGGATGTAGGATCCTCTGAGTAGTTATGAAGGTCATTCCTCATCATCTCTTCCAAAGATTCCATTCTCATTTAACTAAAAAAAACTTTGACTTTCCAAAAGTCTTTTCTGTCAAGCTCTAATGATCAAGTTTCGTTCATAGTTCAAACCATTCTTTTTGTATACTGCAATTTGAAAATAATATGTAGTATACAGCCAAAAAAAGTCTCCTCTGTAATAATCAGTACATCACTGTAACCCTGCACTACTGACAGGGCAGTGTTAGGGGCACAAATGCCTCAGTTGTGCATCAAATTGATTTGCAAGTACCACAATTTCAGTGGTATTTGACCATTTATCTAAAGGGTAAATGTGGCTTTTAAATTGTTCCCTTTCAACAAACTTTGCTGATGTCGGGATTTGGGGAGATATTTTACTGAAAGGCACTGTTTTTTAAAGAGTAGATTGATTTTTTTTTTTTTTTTTTTTTTTGGTCAAAGGTAAAGCTGAAGTTTAGTAGAGCTCTTATTACTAAGGAGAGAAACAAACCAGCTACAACTTCATTCCTCAAATTAAACCAAATCTTTCTGGAAGATTGCAAAAGTTGACTGCAGGAGAGCATCCACATTTCCCCTTTCCCAGTGACGGTATTAGCTCAGTCTGTATGACCTCTCTGCCAGCTTCCCACAGGTCTTCTACCTTCTGACTTGGTTTCTTTCCTGACAGCTGCCCTATTCCCTCTCCATCTTGGTCCAGTGACTCTTCTGTTCCGCTTCATGTCCAGCCCTAGAGCCATAATCTCTTGGGAAAAAGTTTTTAGGGCTAATTTAGCTAAAAGTAGCTGGGTCTTTATTTATATATTTTGTTGTAGATGAGTATAGGTTTTTTTTCTTTATCTGTCTTTTTAGAGGTGAATGGATACTGGTCTAGCATCGCACTAGTGATCATTTACCATCAGGCTTCCTAGCTGTCCTGTGGACCTACAAAAGCCTGTTTATGCAACTCAAGTCAGTTAGAAATGTATTGCCTGAACCCCTGTTTGTCAAAGAAGGCAAAGAAGATTATTGTCAAAATCAAAAGGCTTCACAAAATCAGTTACTTTCCCTAGAGCATTTTCTTTACAGGGGATAAATGAAAGAAGAGAACTGCTTTTTTCAATATATGCAGGATAAAATGTTTTGATTTTTCCTTCCTAGATGACTTCTTTTCAGAATTTGTTTTTTTGTCTTTACACAACTACAGTGGAATTGATTCCCTACCAGTACTGGCAGGCAAGTAGTAAAGAGAGCCTGGGAGCTGTGCCCCTGGGAACACCTGGAAGCTGTGCACCTTAATGAGGGAGAGCTGTGAAGTAAGACAGCAGGAATTTGACTCGAAGAAGGTGCCATTTTTGAGTCCGGTCAGAAAGAAAAAGTTGCTGACTGCAACCAAGACTACCCAAGAGCAGTGGGGACATGGAGAGATGTGCCTGAGGAGAGCTCAGCTGGCTGTGAGGGAGGGAGGCTGCACCCACCTGTCCCACAGACCTCTCAGTATGGAGTGGGCCACTGAGGCCACTGCTTGCTGGCACTGGGTGCATTCTCAAACTTCAGATTAAAGCATAAATGTTTTATCTTTTTGTTAAAAGAAAAAATTCTTGGGTAAAGGAAACACTGCCTAGGATTAGAAAGGTGTGAAGTTTGTGTTGCATGTTCTTAGTGAAATTAAAACCTCTGCCTACACAGCCCTTCAGGGGGAATCTCTTAGACAGCACAGAGTGTCATCTTAATTTCATCCTCTTGATTCATGCAGAAAGTACCTATATGCTAAAAAGAAGTTAGATTCTTCTTCTATAGGGGTATTTTACATAGGCAACATGTTGCCCAGGGTGCAAAGAAAGCTTGGTAGGACATTGCTGAGCACTGTATCTTCAGGATCTGACTGTTTAGGAAAGTGCAAAGAGATTGATCAGGAAACGCTTTGAGGGTTTTTTTTCCACTGTCTTTACATATTGCTTATTATGTAAATGCCACCTTCTCTTGTAAGGAAGGACACACTGTGGTTTCACCCCTGACTGCATGGGCACTGTACCTCCAGTGGGATAACCTGTAACAGCAATCCTGGTTTTGCCATTGACTTATGGCATGGAGCCTTCACTTGTGCAAGTGTCTTCCCTTTTCTGATCCTTCTCACTTCTTTACAGTGAACTAACTGTAAAGCACTGTTTACAGTGCGTGTTGCTGTCTAACACAAGCTTGCTCTGCCTTTTCAGGAGGGTCTATTATCTCTGCTTTAGGCCTCTGTTGACATCGTTATTTGGCTTTTTTCAGCTCTGAGCACTGACTGGGGTGAGCTCCCCTTTATATACAATACATAGCATAAAAAATACCTGTATGGTAAAGCACTGTACAGTCCTGGCTTGTGCTTTATGGTGATACTGAAATATGAGTAAGAATTAATCACTAGTGCAACTCACTAACATGAAAAAAATCAGTCTTGTACCTTGAAGAAGAGGAGAACAGGTATTCTTGACAACAAATACCATATTTGGCTATTAATGTCCTTAATTTAAAAAAAAAAAAAAAAAAAGGAGGTAGGGGCATGGAGGAAAAAGTTGTAAAATAGGGTTGTCCCTGTAGTAAGACCAGACGTTCAGCTGTTATAAATTGGCAATGATCCACTGGTTTCAACACAGCTATGCTGATCATGCCAGGTGAAGAACTGACCCTGAATATTATCAAAGTTTTCTTGGAGGTGACAGGAAAAGAAATCCTTTACAATTTCCTCTTTAAGAACTCAGGATTTCCATTTTTATAACTGCAAACTTCTGAACAATTCAGAATGAAATGTGGAGCACAGAGACAGGCAATGCCACACTGACTGTATTTGATTAGGGTAATCCTTTTTTTCCTTCTATGTGGTTACTACAGCCAAGCAATTATTTATCATACTATCAATTGCTTGAAGCACTGTATACTACAGGTTAAATATTCTCATGTCAATGTGAGCTTCTGCTCCAAGTTCTCATTGAAATCTAATGACTTTCATCTTCAAAAGAAATTTTAATGAGTTCAAAGTATCTGCTCTTCTGTTTTAATTGTTGTACTTCATACACTTCACATTCTGCAGATCAAAACCACCTATTTTTCATTTTTTTCACCTGAAAATACTGTTGACAAGCTCTTTCCAGAGCTCTCTTCCTCTGTCCACTTTTTATTAGTCATATTCATGTAAGATATAAATCCAGAAATATGCAACACGTGCACATTTAAAACCCATAACAGATCTCGGACTTACCACTGAAGAAGTTAATATGTGCCAGGCACTGTTACTTTGATCAGCCTGAAATCAGAGATGTCTCAGATGCCTGTGTCTGTAACAGTCAAATAAACCCATTAAATAGGTGATGGTAAATGTATTTGGTACCAGTACCAAGACTTCTGCTGGACTTTATGTGGAACAAAATACAAAAAAAGCTATTTCTGTGCCTGTATGCGTAGGCAGCTACATATATACTGCTGTCCTGTCCTTTTCTCACTTCCATGTGCCTGCTGCATGTATGTCTCAGGTGCCATTTGTTCAGTCCCATTGGCATCTTCACGCGTTCTTGTGTTTTCATAATCCCCTTTTGCTATGAGCATCCTTCTCTCGCTTGTCCTCATAAATATTAATTACTGTGGTCTGGTTGAAATAAATATGGATAGACAGCTTTGCAAGTGGAAAGGTGTCAGGTTTTTTTCTAAGAAGCTGTAGTCTTGAATTCAAAGTTCCGGTCAATATTTAGAACATAAATGAAACATGGGTGTGACCTGTGATTGGCTGCCAGCAATTGTAGGGATTGGAGCTTTCTGAAGTATCTGGCCTTAATAGTTAAGTTTCCAGGCAGCACTTGATTTGTTCTGTTCCACCAGCCCTTTAGAGAGAACTATTTCCCTTTGGGTTTCTTATAAAATTGTGTAATATATAGCATTTTAGTATCTTGCATCGAAGTGTGAAACATTGCTATGCTGAAGAGAGTGAGCCTGGTAAGTCATTAGCATTGCCCGCCCGGTATACTGCATGGATATAGATTGAGTGATTCTATGATTTAGAGTGATTGATTGAGTGATTCTACAGATCTAGAATTTTTTCCTACTGTGCTTATCTGCTTGTTCAGTAGATGATAATTCAAAGAGCTGTATGATACTGCTCCAATAACAATGGCTAGCAGACTATTAAAATATTGGCCTCCACACATTACTAAAGGTGGGCCAGATCATTTCAGCTCTCAAGTGCCATGTGATAAGCCACGACTAGAACTATCTCCTTATTATGGTTGATCTTTTTTTTTTTTTTTTCAATTCACTTGTGACTGTAAAGAAGTATTAAGACCCTGCATGGTTCACTAGACCAAGCTTTACCCCAGTACCCAGAGAGGGACCAAACACAAGCATCAAATCTAGGTATAAGCTGTTACTATATATTAGCAAAAAGTTCAACGTTGATGTTCCCACACAGTTTTTGTTACTGCATGAAACCTTCATGGGAGAATGCAATGGAAGAGCACAGTTTAGTATGTGCTTTATCATGGGAAATGAGGAATGCAGCACAAAAATGTACTGCTTACATTCTAAAAAGGTATAAAGTGCATCCATTGTGGAAGATTCAACTGGATGTATATTGCACTCAAGAATTGTTCAGACCCTTGAAGCTCTTCAAAATCTGTGTGGTGTTTAGAATAAGGATTAAATCTGTTTTCAGGACTCCTGAAGTACAGCAGTGAGACACAGATCTAGATCTGTGGATCTGACCTGACTCTTCAAGTATGATTTTTTAATTATTTTTAGAAAATAAATTACAAGCTACTACTTGTGCTCATCTCCTTATATGATGGTCCTGCTTTAGAGCTCAGTTACTATTTATTAATTGCTCTTTTTTAGCTACTAATTTACTATCAGCCATCCAAAGACAGATTGGTAGGATATAAATGAAATGCTATAATTATACAAGGGAGTGGGTCACTGACCTTTGGATTGCAATATCTCGTCTCTTTTGTCCTTTCCTTATACCACCCAGTCTACAGGATGAAATTGCATCTTTTTCTTTGGTTGTCTCAAGAATGAGGTGGTATTGGAAACTAGTGAGGCATGGCACAATGTAGATGTTCATAGCTTGCTATAATTTACCCATTTTCGTTTTGTTTGATTTTATTAACACCTGTGTCTCCAGGGAACACAGGGAGGAGAGGAGGAAAGGAAAAAATACTTCAGCAATATTCTAATGATCAGCACTTATGCTCCCCACCCCCAGCCCTGCTGTTATGTCAAATGAAAAGATACTTCACAACCAAGCTATTTATAATACAAAATGCATATATCTAAAGGAAGAGGTGCAGATGGTAGAAAGCTGTATGTCATGACATACACACATACATGGAGGACAGCAAGGGAGTCATTAAAAATATGGATTTTTTTTTGTAATGCAGTGGCTGTTTGTCAGCTGGTGTAATTGGCATACATCAATGGAACCACTCAGAAATATACCATCTGAGGAATTAGTCACTTAATGGAAGTTAATCAAAATTCCTTATAGGAGAGTAGCAAAAAATTCTTGGACAGCATTTGGAGACAAAGAAAAAACACATAAGAAAATACGGGATTGCAATCTGCTGAAGCTTCATCTGGGTATTTGTTTCTGGAGTATTTCTGAAGATATCGGTGTTCTAGGCAATAGAACACAAAGATTTGCTGTCAAGTTAACCAAAGCATTCTGAGATTTGAGAAATTACAGTAGGGTTTAGTTACAGACCTGATTTAAACATAATCAAACAAATTCAACAGCAAACTTTCAAAGTCAGAAACAAAAGAAGAGTTTTGTTAGTATAACTTCCTTTTCTCCTCTTCTCTTTAACTGTTAGAAAACTTTTTCAGTACAGCGTAAATGTAGCATTATATTGGCTTAACTGTCAGTATTATTGTACTTTTTTATATTACAAAATGAAATAAACCTGCACAGAGAACTATGGGACTATCCCTATTTTGCTCATAAGTGTGATTAATTTACCTTGTTCTTTAACAAAGCTACTTCTTTCTTTGCTACTAAATAAATCATATGTGAATTCTTCATATTCCAGCAAATGCTATACATTTAACAAAGCTATTCTTAAAAATCCTGTTTGCATTTCATTTCTGAATGTGGTTGCCTGTGTATTGCATTCATAAAACTGGTATCAATACCCATCTGAAAAACTTCTGCCAGATTAAAAAAAAAAGGCATAAAATAGCTCAGTTTTATAGTCTCTTTTAATAAGGTCTTAATATCTACAATATCTGACTGCAGTAATAAAATTATTGTGGTTATATGCTCTGATCCTTCAGATTTTAATTCTGTGTTCACAATCTCAATGGCAGGTTTTGTTCTTTTCTTTGTTTGTTTTCCTGTGATTCATGTATGTGGGAATCTGGTGAGGAGGAGGGATTGAAAGAGAGAAAAGGAAGGGTGGGAAGGGTAAAGTGCAAAAAAACCACACAGATAATTCCTTACCATCACCTGTCTTGTCCTAGGAGAAATTGAAAGTAACACAGTTTTTAAGATAATGGTATTTCATGAGTTTAAAGTGTGAATAAATCAAGCTGACTGCCTACTTCTCATTTCTGACTCTTTATAAACATCCTCATTAATTTTTTCTCTTTGGGTACAAGAGTAGAAAAGGTAACAGTATCAAGTTTGATATTTAGCAAAACAGAAGGTTGTTGTAGTGAGTGTCTTAGTCTGCAGGTACCATTTTGTATCCTAATAAAAGTGCTCGAGATGTAAAATACTGCATCAATAAAAGCATACTTAAATCAAAGGTATAGAGTCAGGCCTAAAATAGTGGGTTACACTCTAAGAGAAAGATGGCTTTAAAAAATATAT
>VYZW01009979.1:0-10230 GCA_013401315.1 Balaeniceps rex
TGGAGTAGTTTCTCTTGACTTAAATTTTCAAGTTCAACTTGGTAAAGTTCAACCAGTCTTTGTGGACAGCATTTCTTATTAACTGAACAACCCCAGCAAAAATCAGGAACTCAGGGATACTAAAGAATCTGGTCTGGTTCTAGTGCTGTGTATATCTTGTTCATCTTTCAGAAAAGGTCTGTCTATTTTAAGTATTTGCCAGTGTAAAAGATGCTAATCTGCACTTGACTGGCGAAGGTTTTCTGTCCTTCAAGTGGATATGTTAATCATACTACACAGGTGAAGGAGCCATTGCCAGGCAAGCGGGGGTTTCAGAAAATCTGTATTTCAGCACAGCAGCCTGACCAGTGTGTTCAGAGCAGCTGCTGAGCATGGGGCCATCCTTGTCACACAGTGCTGCTGATAGGCAGGCAACTTTGCACAGCTGGAATGTCTTTCTCTTAATTGTATGGTTATCATCAGCCCTTGCCCTTGAGTATGTTTTGTCTATATAAAATATTGTGTTCTCTCCATAAAGAACATTACAAAACATATTAAGCTTGTCTTGCAGTCAATTCACGACAGAGAAAATGTCTCTTTTCTTCTGTTGGAAAGGGCAGATGCAGCCGCTAATTTATGCAAAATCATTACCTGGTTTTGGATACAGGGAATATGGCTGTAAGATTCCTCTTTTAGGACTAAAAACATCATGTCAGAAAGATCTGGTTTCGTCACTAGTTTGGGCTTTGTCACAAACAGGCAATATAGCAGAAGGTGTAATAATGAAACAAACACTTTCACTCTCTTTTCTTGGAGTTGAGGTTATTATAAAAGGATTGTACAAGACGAAGATTTCAGTGAGTGCTGAATGTGAGAAATCTGAATTTGTATGTGAGAAAGACCTCCCTTTTTCTTTTTTTTTAATTGCTAAACAGTCAAAAGACTTCTAAAGCACCACAGTCTCAGTAATAGCAAGAAACTTTCCAGAGACCTGACTTATTTTTCCATAGCAAAAACCTGCTATCCTTTCTTCCAGGGAGAGACTGATTATCTTAAATCTTATTATTTTCAAAATTCTACCTGTAGGCACCACTGCTATTGCATCTTCTCTTCTTTAGAGGAAAGAAACAACAAGATGTGTACAAAGTAGCAGATAAGGCTGCATCTTTGTGAACCATAAAAATAAATAGACAATTTAAAAAGTATGTTTCGATACTGACAAAGCAGATAGGTGTTTAGTGTGATACTTAACCCCCGCTGCTCCGGTATCGTGACACATGCCTGTATTTTTAAAAACATATTTATGGCTGGCCTAACCTTGCCTGCAGAGCAAGGGGGGACAGCTGTTGAAATGCTCATGTTGCACTGGCAACACTATGTGTAGTGAAAAAGCAACACGAGCAAGCAGAAGTAGGTCTGAAGGAAACCAGACCCACACAGTGTGGTGACACAAATGGAGAAACACCTAGTTCAGCTGGATGGAGACATAGCACACAGCAGAAACTGCCAAGAGGCTAAACACAGAAAATGTTTTATGCAATTCCAGCAATGATAGTCTATGGCAAAACATCTACAGAGCTGCCCCAAGTAAAATTTTCCCCTCCCTATCTGTACAATTTGTGGAGTGCATACTGGCGATTGTGTTTGGCAACTCTCAAGAGAGAAACTGAACTATCAGAGCACCTACCATTCACCTAAGAAAGGGACTCTCATAACTCCGTCCTTGCCTCTTTATGAGAAAAGATGGGCACAAAAAGCAGCTTTGGCTATGCAAAAAGTATGTCAACCATGTAAATTGATATATTTCTCAGGTAAGATATGTACCCATTAGTAACAGAGTTTCACTGTGAGAATTTCACAGCTTTTACGGGTGCCTTTGAAATGCTCTGTCTGATGATTAACTGCAGTATTTCTAAGAGGTTTGAACTCATAGGCAGGATGTGTATGAATAGCAAAAGTTAAAGTCAACAGTATGTATTTTTAAAAACACAACCCCCTTTGTTTTCTGGCTTGTTTCTATTTCTTTCAATCTTGAAGTGTTTCATATTAAATTTCCCACACATTATATGTGTTTTGACTTTTGTATGGTTTTCTTGGCAGGACTAGACACTGAGATTTGCAAACTTCAAATATTTCCTTAGAAATAAGTAAGAAAATAGTAAATAAAAACAAGACTCCAAAGTATTATATGAAGAAAAGTTGGACAAGTTGCACCAGACTACAATACCTGAAAGTCACAGTCTTTATGGTACACAGGGACTCTCATATCTTTTGGTAATTACCAGGAGTTTCCTATATGAATGACAATAAATATGTGAATGCACCCAATACAACATAAGAAATGATATAAAAACTATGATATTTTTTAATCTGTTACTCAACATGAAGCAATTGTAAAACTATAACAAACCTGGTACAACATATTGCTGTGAGATGAAATAGTAACAATAGAGGAAGAATAGACAAATGACTTTTAATATTGTTGTAAGATACGACAGCAATTATTAGGACTGTTCAGGCCCATTCCTTTGTTACATCTCTAACTTGGTTTTAAATTTCTGCAAAATTTCAATATACAGCTTTCTTATATACTGGGACAAAAATAAGCAAGATTGTACCTGTACTAAAGCTGTCTTCAGATGCTGCATTTTTTATAGCACCTTGCCCAATAACACCTTTATATTTGAGTATAGCAGTGCAATGCAAATGCATAAGTAAACCAATGTATGCATACATATATGAATAATATGCTAGTCAGGATTGCTGCTGTTCAAAAGAGAAAATCTAATCCTTTGCAAGGAAATTCTGTCCTTGCTAACTGATTAACCTTTTGGTTCCACATTCTCTCTTCTCATTGATTGAATGATATTTTCTGGAGCACCTACAGCTTCATGCTATACAAAATGGAGAATTATTAAGGTACAGCTTTCTTTTCTTTTTGGTTAATTTAAAAAAGAACTTCTTGCCAGGATATATATTACTGATCATGTTAATAAGAATTATATTTATGAATGCAAATTAGACATAAGTCAAAGAATGAAGACATAGAATAATGTTAATTAACATAATACCTTAAAATACTTATAGATGAAGCAAAACAGGACAGAGGTAAAACTATTTAAGAGGTAGTAGTATGGGGATAGCTTAACAATCTAGAAAGTACACAGACACACAAGAGTTGAAAATGTGTCCCTTTTGACGTATCCTTATAATATAATCAACTGCAATTCTCGTCTCAAGTCAGTTTAATCAGAAATGATTTTTCATAGCCTAAAGTCTAAAAGAAATCATACCAACTGCTGAGTTTTCTAAAGTGCAACTGGACAGCTTAAGGGGGGAAGAATAATGTGCTCCAGTGGAGCAAGTTCTAAAATATTTTATGGCATATGGAGTTTTCTCTGGAACAACTAGATTACAGATTACATTTTATTTTAAATGTGTGCTGTGTCTTTTTGATTTTTTTTTATGTTCATGGTCCTTCCTTGTAAAAAGGACATGGGAAAGATTTTAATTCAATGTGAGAATGCACAACATCACGTCACTTATTACAGGCAAAGAAAGTAGAATGTCTAGAGTTAAGACTGCCTGATGACTTCTATTTTAAAACCCAATTTGCCATTCCATTCCATTCCACGTATCTTTGCCAAAATATAACCTTGGGTTGAAAGTATCATTATTATCAGAATTTCTACCATTATTATTATTAATATTATGAGAAAGGGAATTTCAAGAGAAGAGTTCTGCCATTTTTCAGAAGAAGATTGGGCAAATGTTACGGACGTGTTTCAGTGCCTGCACTCCATAGAGACAAGAAGATCACCTTATTTCATTTCTACAAAAATCTTCCTGAAAATGATTTAATAGAAGTTTCCTTCTCTGTGCTAAATATAGCATGTATCATGAGGTGCCATAAGAAATATTGATTTGCACATTTGCAGAGTTTTGGGGCAATTTTCTCTGTGACATTTCCTGGAATTCAAATGCTTAAATATGAAAACTTAATAGTCATTAAGTATACTATCTTGCATGCAATTATGCAAAATAGTTTTTGGGGGGAAAAAAGTGAATGATCTTCTAATATTTTTATTTCATACATAGTATTTGCATTCCTATTCTATGGGCGGGCTGTTAACTGTCTTCAGTGACTTATGACCTGGATTTATTGAAATGCACTTTATTTATTCATATTGCATACCACCCATCTCACACCGTTGTAAATGAGGTGTTAATAGAGTTGTGGGACCACCACTTCAGATAGCCTGTTCCCAAGGAAACGAGGCCAGAGGAGGTTACCCAGAGAATTACTACAGAAATGGCTGAAGCGCAGGCTGCCATCTACTCGGCGGGGTTCCTGCAGGAAGGTGGCAGGGGAACTAAAGGCGCTGAGGTGACGGCATTCGTGCTTAGGTCTTGGAGACACAGAAATACTCATACAGGGTTTCAGCTGTGTGATTGAGACTCGTGAAGCTGGTTAGCCTTGTAATATGGTACTGCCATTGCTAGTAATGGGTTGTAAGCTTTCTACTGAGTTTGTGAGGCCTCAGGACTGGTGCTTGTCAGGTATTCTCTGTCTGAGCTTTTATTGACCTGCCTGCTGCTCTCTCTGACTTGGTTTAGCTGTGACAGTGATTTCTTTAATCTACCAGGTGTCCACAGCTAATATGTTTTACTTTTGTCTAACTTCGTGTGTATAAAACTCATAATTTTATACAGATAGCAGTACTGAGAAATTATTCCATGTAGAATGAGACATGGAACCTAACGTGATGACAAAGAAACCATCAACATGAACATCATATTCCTCCCACCAAAGAACTCCAGATGCTCATGAATTGCTGTTAACACCTCCCACCACCACCACCAGAGTGAAACCACCTACCTTAGGACCTGTAGGAGCATGGGAAGGGTGAGCATAATACCAGGAAAAGGGGAAGAATTTAGGTGCATGTACAACAAATTTAACTCCATTATTATTGTTTCTTTTTCTGTAACAAATAGATCTGGACTAATAATGATCAGACTCTTAAGATTTCAGTTATATTATTGGTTTGCTTTTATGTAAAGTGTGCTGCTTCTTTGCCTGTGAGCAATATTTTGAGCACAGTGCTAAAGACTCATTGATTGTGGTGATAGATAAAAGAAAAACAGTCTGATTCCCCTCATTCAGGAGGCCAATAGGTGCTCTTCTAACTCTGAATTATCTCTGCCTTTGGCTAACTGGGAGATGTGTAGTTCTTTCCTCCTGAACTGTGATGTGTAGATTCTTGCCTTTCATATGTTTGTGAAAAGGAAAACATTGGACACCAGTCTATCTTGCTATATTTCTAATAAACTAGCCACAAATATGAGAAACATAATTTAGGATGACAAGGAAATTAACTTCTTTTTCTTATTTGCTGTTTCTTAGTTTGAGCACGAATCAAAAGTCAAATGGAGTCATTCAGGATAATGATCCTTCTCAGGGGCAAAATTCACTGCAGTTACTTAAAGACCAGGTAATTATGCTTGAAAAAGCATAGAATGAATTTCAGCCCCCAGTTCAACAGCAAGTCCCAGAGCAACACTACAGCCCCTGTGCTATCACAGCCTAAATCTATAGCCCAAGGAGTCATTATAATCTCTTCCATGGCACTTAAGAAGTTTTTCTTTTTCTTTTCCTTCCTGTGAAACTACAAAATTGGCAGTCAACTTCCTCCCTTTCTCCTTATGGACCCAAGACTAGTTGTGAAGTAGCATGACAAAATATGTACTGGTGTTCAAATGCAAATTTTCTAAATAAATACAGCATCTTGTAAGAGTGGGGATAATGTTCCAATAAAACAGAATCTGAAATGTTTTAGATAGGATTTATTAAACACAAGTGGAAAGAGAGAGAGTTGTTTTTTGAGCTAAGACTGGTTTTCTTTTTCTAATGAAGCTCTGCCATAAAGGGCAATATTTTCACTAATGCTCTTTAACTTAGTTCCCATGACCACTTCTCTTGACTGACTATATTGGAACCCCAAATTCATCAGTAGTCTGAAACAGTCAGCCTTCTCTTGAACTTTGGTCCACACTAAATTAGTCTTAAGCACCAACTAATCTGAATATAGATAAAAGTGATTACCTTTGAGATTTTTGCAAATACCACCGATAGATAAATGTCTGGAAGTTTAAAAACATATTAAAGGGTATTAAGTGTGCTGAAAACTGTGAGAAAATATATGCCTGTACTGCATTATTGTGTCAAAAACTTTACAGAACACAGGTTTTTAAGAGGCTGTCATGCAAGTCATCTAGAATAACTGCCCCTAAGTAAGTTATCAAAGAGTAATAATTATTTTCTCACCAGTGCCATATGTTACACTTCTAACTAGCCACAATGCAGCAGGCTGAGAATAGACAGTTATAAATATCCTGCAGAGTATCTCATTCCACTGTTGTCTCTCTAAATGAAGGACAGAGCTCTTATAATTGGGGAATGTAACCTCTAGAAAAAGAGGCAAAACACATTCCCTCAGGTAACTCCGACCCCGTTGTTCAATCACTGAAATGAGGCAATATAACTTTCAAAGCACCTTTGCACCTGGCAACCACAGCATTGCTTTCTATCACGAAACAGCAAGCTTTAAAATGTGCTGGTTTATATGTGAACAAATTAGCATGAAATTAAGCTTGTGGAAGAGATGCTACTAACTTGAAAGGTACAGTAATTTTTAATATAAACTTATCACGTCAGCTCCATAACAGCAGACCTTCCAAGACGACACCATTTTCCTATACAGATCACAGCAGAAAAATACAGCCTAATTCCTTTTTGCACAGCAAAACTGCCGCCTCTGAACTGGAAAAGCAGCCATATTGTACCACTGAAGTAAGGGTAAATCAAGGACAGTTTTGTTTTGTTTTGACTAAAACAAACAAGACAATATCTCAAACAATGAGATAGCCATCTATACCTATGCCTTGATGTGACCAGTGAAGGTCAGCTTTGTATGTCCTTCTTGGGATTTATCTCAGATAGTGGTCTGGCATTAAAACTAGCTTGTCTCTGTTCAGATTTTACATGGAGATCACAATCTTGATTTAGCTTCCTTGAGCTAAAAACACCCCCGGTTTTGTAGTAAACACTGTCTGAAGTGGTGTTTTTCATTTACATGAGATGCCCTTGGATCTTCAATAGCCACAAAGAAAACTGGCACCTTGAATGTTTGATCTTTATCTGGTGGACAAAGATTGCATTAGATCACTCACACTTTCATATCTGAAACCACAATGTGGTAGGAGAGTCAGACCCCAAACCAGGAATCAGGCTCAGTGCCAGATGACTGAAGGCTGTAAATGTATGGGGAATGGCAGGGTTGTTTCCCTGATCATATATCCTTTTCTTGGCATGCACTACTGGCCATTACTGGGAGACCTTTGGTATAAACCAGTATAGCCACTCTGACTTTCTAACATGTATGCTTTTAGGAAGAAGAAAATAAAAAATGTTAGATGTGGAATTCATCTTACCTAAGTTCAGCCATTTGAAAGTCAGGCATTTGGCTTAAAGCTGGTTGTCTAGACTTCCTCTATAGTCAGTGGAAAGAGAGAATCAACTCCAGAAGAGTTGGTATATGGATGTTTAGGACAGATAGGCCCAGAGTTGTGCAGGAGTGTCCTTTCTCCCTCTCTTCATTCCTCTTTCTTCCCTCTATCTACAGAAGCCTAATTTCTATGTGAATTTTAATCACTCATTTCAATAGAAGCTGCATTAGACCTAATTCACCAAAAAGTGTATGTGTGTGTCTCCACGTTCATACCCGTTCTGGGAAGCACTTTTTCAATGTAAAAGGTAGTATGTAAAGATTTGCATAATTTATGTTAGTACTTCTGTGACAGTGTTTTTTTTATTGGTGGAGTATTTGTTCTTTTTTGACAAAACAAAGTGAAAACAATGGTTAGCTGGATAGAGCATCCCTGGAAAAGTAACGTACAGTGTAGTGTAACAATTTTGTACTTCAGAACTTCGGACTCAATAGGGTAAGTCTAGTACTCTTACTATTCCAAGAACTGCATGTCTATTTAGCATGATCATCAAATTAAAATTATTTATTTCTGACAGCTAAATTGAGAACAGATAAATGACAATTTAATTTGTTACACCTTTCTCCATTTGGGTGATACTCATGAGAGTCTGCCTCCACAGTCTGTCAGACGAGCTTGGCCCAGATAGTCCCTGAGACACCAAAAAAAAATTTGTAGATCAGATAAAACAAAACAGGCTTCCATCAGAATGCAGAAGAGCTCCTAAGAAAGAGTTTTGAAAGGCCTTTCCTGATTGCTGTGAAATAAACATAAGGTTTATCATATAAACTGAATTTCAAAACAATTGGCAGCTATTAAACAGATACCAGACGGTTATTAAAGTGGTAAGTAGATGGAGTTGAGCTAAAATGGAGATGAGTCCAGACTCCCAGAATTTATACTTAGAATGATCTTGCTGAAGACTTCAGGGCTAGCAAGTGCCTAGCGGGCTTAAGTTATTTAATAGGTTTAAATAGCCCAGACTGAAACATATGGGCTCCCCAATATGAAAGTCCCTAAGTGTTAACTGAAGTGTGAAGTGTTTCTCAGATCTTACTCTACACATTCACAGTGCTTTTCTAGGCAGAATGATTTTAAACTGAATTCAAGCTGTTTGCCGATGGCACATATCATGTTTCAGGCCTCTAAGAAAGGACCTGCAGCTATCTCCTCTGTCTGACAGTGGACATCTGATACATGAGGGCACTGAGAAGGAAAATGGGATATGTAGATGTGGCAGGCAAAGCACAAACTGGGACACCTGCACTGTATCTGCAGCCACTGAATTGCATCTTAATGTCAGATTTACGGAGAATGGAAATCTAAGGATAAGGCTTGGGTTACTCCAGGGCTGGATTTGGTAGCTGCCCACCAAGCAAGAAATATAGGCAGTCAGTAAAAATGGCTGCTTCTGAATTTCGTTATATTAGTTACCTTAGTGTCTTGACTGGTGACAGGAAACTGTGGCTTTCTCTTTCATCAGAGAACCTGAACAGCTGTACTTATACAACATTTTGAAAGAAACAAGTTTCTCCAGATGTCCTTCTGTTGCAAACAGAGCTTTGCTCTAAGCCTGCCTTCCATTCCAACTGCTGTGGCTTGTTTTCAGCTACCTATCTTGGAGCCTGCTCAAGGAAATGAGATATCCTTCAACTTTCACAACACAGTAGTTATTGAGATTCTCTTTTACAGCATTCACCTTATACCTAGCAAATTCCTGAACCTTTTAATTTATAATTCATATTTTTTCTTAAGCCATTGCCACTACCCTTGCCACTTCTTCAGCATCGGAAACATTTAAATTAAACCTAAGAAATTTTCTGTAAATTATACATCAATATAATTACTAGATAAAATTTGATGACCCATTCTATAAGTGGAGGTATTTTTAGATGATCACTGATTTCCTCTCATTTTCAAATTTATGAGAAAGAAAACTATTACAATAAAATGCCGTAAGTATTGGCAGAAATCCACCTGCACTTTTAACATGGCTAGAGCTTATGCTAGAGCCCATTTCATATCTGATCTAATATAAGTCTAACTTAATTTGAACTGAATAGTGCAGGTAAAACTACAGGAATGCAATAGCTTTCCAACACCATCTCTCCAGCACACACTTAAACAGGTGAAGGTCTCTAGGAACAGACTTTCCTTGGTGCACTGTGTCTCCTCCCCCAAAGCAGAGCTTTGATTTTTCGAGGGGGTGCCCTAAGCAAGAACTTTTAGACTTCTGGAACATATCATTTTTCTGTGGGCATGTCTAATTTCCACTCACAGTTCCCAACAGTCTGAACAGACTACAGTTTGTGCAAGTAAAGGGGCTGTTCCTCCCACCTAAGCAAACTTTGATGCAGTACCTCAGGAGACATTGCATGGGAGGGTTAGAGTACGTGCAAACATGTTGTGAAAAAATATGGATCTGTTATCAAACAGCACCTGAGAAGAAGGGTGAATGAAGAAAACTAATGTCCTTTTGTGTGAGTAAGGAGCTCCTGGGCATAACAGCAGGCAATTCTGTAACTTGTAGGACACTGTTGGGACCTGTACATGTGGCAGGCAAACACCCCAGCTGTCGGTCCTGACTCAGTTGCAGGACTTCACAGAGTTGACACACTGCCCTAGACCAGCTTTGATGGTGGTTCACATCTCGGTGCAAATCAAATGGATTAGTTCAAATGGCAGATCAAATATGCAGGCTTG
>VYZW01010005.1:1498-91298 GCA_013401315.1 Balaeniceps rex
GCTCATCATGTGCGATTGGGAGGCTCTGATGTAGTCATTCCTTTCTACCACCCTCACTGACTCAGATCTCCTGCTTGCCTCTGATGGGATTGAGCTCTCTTGGCTCAGCTGTGTCCTGGGAATCATCTGCAGGCCTGAAACTCTTCTTCTTTTGTTAGTACTGCAGCACCTCCATGGTATTGTCCATGTTATAACAGAGCACTGGCTCCAAATCTGAAGAAATTCGTCTGTTGGATTTGCCTCCTCTGAGCCTGGCTAGGCAAATTGCTTCTTGTGGCACCCACTGGGATCCAAGAAGGGATCTTTTTTCCAGATATGCAAAGAAGGATTAAAACACTCTGTCCCCAAGTTTTTCATTTTTTTAACTGTGGAAATGTTGTAAATTTTTTTCCCCAGAGAAAAGAGCTCCTTCTTTTTCACATGGGATTTTTTTCCAAGTTTACACATTTCTTTTTGGCTTTACCACACTGTTCATTTGCGCTTGTTGTGTATTAATGAAAAATCTGAGAAGATAAAAGTGAACATTCTTTGAAACATTTAGATTGTCCTGTTCAAAGGAGCTCTTCATTTTGAATTTTCCGGCTTTTCTTATGCTTTAAGGCACTCAAGAATGACACAAGTTGGCCTGTTTCAGAACAGATAAAATATTTCATTGATACAAAGTATGTTTTCCCACGTTTTGCACAGAAACCTGCATGTGGTTCTCCTTCTTCTTTCCTCTATTGTTTTTCTGTTTCTCAGAACCTCCAGGAAATAAGAAAATCCCCAGAGTTCCCCAGAGCCTTTGCTGCTGACACACACATGTTTACTAGATTGCAGTGCATTTCAAGATCCAATTGAAAACTGCCTCTTTTTTGAACACTTAGTGGATGCACTCCAGCCCACATCATGGCTTCTTCCCCATCTCTCCCACCCCAACCCGCCTTCATCTGGCCTCTGCTGCTGTTGCCACTCTGAAAGGGAGCTCCCCAAATGGCAGATTTTCTGTCCTTTCTCCACGTTGCTTTGCTTGGAGCTATGCTCCAGCAGGGCTGCCACTGAAGAAAGTTCCCAGTCCCTTTGGTTCCTTGTCTTTACCCACAATGGAGGGTGGCAAGTATCTTGTATTATGTTCAACAGGGTGTGGGGGAATAAAGGGAAGAAACCAGTCACTTCTGGTCCCAAGGGATCATCTGGTTTGCCAAAAACAAACAGCTCAGCCGGGATTCCCATTCCAAGCTGGATGTGATGACTCAGAAAATCGAGTAGGTAATGAGCTGTTTATGAGCAGGTCCTGTTTGTTTACTTTGCTGCAAAGCTGTGAATGGCCTGTTCATGTGAAGCGTCTTGGACTCTGACCTCGCAGAGGGAACCTGCGTGACATAGGCAGAGAAGAACCCAAACCTCCACCTCAGCAAAGGAAAGCACACTGTTTTTTGAAAAGGCCACCTGAGAGTTGACCATCCCATGAAGCCACGCAGAGGGCACTTGCTGCACAGCAGTCAAATGAGCACACGTCCTTGTTGCTAGGTCTCTGCTCTAGGAGAAGACTACGCGGAATACCACCAGCCCTAACACATCACCTTGCCAAACACTGAGCTTGATGAAAGGCAGAGCAGATATTTTCCTCGAAACCAGATTTCTAGCTAGAGTGAAAGAAAAGGAACATGTTTTTCCTTTCCTCCTCTGTGCTGGCATCTTGCCAGACAGCAGCCAACGAAAGCTGAAAGTCATGATGCAGTTCTGGGAAATGGAAATACTTCCTACATGAGATGCTGGAAGAGGCTACTCTGTCCTAACACAGCCTATAGGAGTCTTCTCATCTAATTCCAGTTTGAAATACTCCTTATTCTTCAGGCAAACATCCAGCCTTGAATTAAACCTTCCCAATGACGTAGATACCATCTCCAGCCCTTAAATGTTCTTCTTTTGCTGTGAAAACAATTGCATCTTCTCTTCTCTTTTAAATTATTCCCTATTATCTCCTTATTATACCTTGTCATACTTGTGGCTACTTGGCTGAAAAGTCCTCCATTACCACATTAGCATATGGAGTTTATTGCCACAAAATACCAGAAAGGACAAGCACTCAGCAGGATTCAAACATGGGAAATATGACAAGGCTTCCCGAATTTCTTTGTCTCCAGTGGTACATTCCAGGGACCTCTTTCCATGGAGGGGCACAGTTCATCTCCCTCAAAAGCTGGAGTCAGGGGAGTTCTGGCTTTTTCAGAGGCTAATTCTACAAAATGAATGTTCATCATTGCTGGAAAGAAGGAAGGGGAATTGTTTGCCTTTTACAAAAAGAAAAAAGAAATGTTGGCAGATTGTTTGTGAGATTCTGCAGAAGCATTTAGGGAGTTTTGCTCTTTGTTTGGGGTATTGGGGAAAAGGAGGAGGAGAAAGAATCCAGCAGTAAAACAGATAGGAAAGAAAAAAGAAGACAAAAAAAGAAGAATTCTGGAGGAAATTAAAGTGGGATGGCTTAGTGGCAAAGCAAGGGGGGTGGCTTTGAAGACTGAGGGTTCTGTTTTGTACTTGTGAAAGTTGATGAAACAGAGCCCGATCCTGAGAGATTCTGGAACTGATTATTGAATTTATATAATAAAAGAGTGGATTTGCAAGAAATTTTCCATTAATTATCATGTTCACAGGTGATGCCTAAATGTACGCACACCACTACTTGCAGGCAATATGGTTTACAGTAACTTCTTTTTGGTTTTTTTTATGCCGTGAGTTTTGCATGTGCAAAAAAAATCCAAGTGTGCATGCTTTGTTTGCATAGGCAATGTAGGGAATATATTGTTACTTACAATTGTTACAGCTTACATTGTTACAGCTTACTAAGTGTTTTGCTATTTTATTTTGCATGTGGCACTCCAGGCACTCTAATCCATACACCAGGCACCACACCAGGCACTCCAATCACTCATGAATTGTAGGAAAACATCAGGCAAACCATCTTCCCACCGTACAACCAACAGTTGGCATTTTTTAACTTGTTAAATTTTGCTCTTTTATCATGACAGGAATGATCT
The DNA here is from genome assembly GCA_013401315.1 of Balaeniceps rex. Classification (NCBI taxonomy): domain Eukaryota; kingdom Metazoa; phylum Chordata; class Aves; order Pelecaniformes; family Balaenicipitidae; genus Balaeniceps; species Balaeniceps rex. The sequence goes on from VYZW01010005.1 coordinate 4,516, forward strand.
ATTCCTCTACTTTTCCTATGAATAATCTCTAATATAATACATTTGTGGATGCTTCCTTGTATAACATGGAAATGCAAGACATCAGTTTATGTTAAAATATAGAACATGCATTGATTACTGCTCACAATGGAATATGCCGTGGTTTTGTCAACACTGCTTTTGCAAATTGATTGATAGGTCCTTGGAGGTGGACCAAAGCCAAACAATTTGGACACTAGCTTGAACCCACCTAGAGGCAGATCTGAGATATTTGTTCATTCTATTACAGGGAAGCAGCTCGAGTACAAACTGCAGCACAGGTATAGGCTCTAGTGTCTGTAGGTAATGAATCACATACACACAAACAGTGTTATGGGAAAAAAAACCTGGCAGCCATGACAACAAAAACACAAGCCCTTGTTGCCCGAACTAAAACACGAACTCCGTTAGCTGTGTGTAGAAGGCCTTTTTCTTCTCCAGGGCTGGCTACAAGAGGAGAAAATGAGTTATAGGGTAAATCCAGCAGTACAAGAACATCTCCAGGAATCAAAGTTTTGGGGTTTTCCTAGTATATGAGAAGTTGGTGATGATGATAAGCTGGCAACGACAATGATGACAGAATGGTGACCAGTCAGGAGTGTCTCTTGCATAGAAAGCATTGGCACAAAAACTATTCCAAGATCTCTAGGTAAACCAAGACCTTCCCTATCTGTTCCTTGGCTCTTTCTGACAATAACCATAGTGGAACAAAGTAGCTGATAGGAAAGGTGGAAAATTCATCACTTAAATTCTTTGCATTTCAAGCCCTCTGTCTTTCAAGAAGAGATATTTAGCTTGACTGAAAGACTGGGTGAAGTTCTTCGGTGTAGGAAATGTAGGAAGTCAGTCTGGACAGTTCCTGGTCAGCAGGAAATATAACTTCAGCATGAAGGATCCTAGGACAAATGCCAAAACTACTTTTTCTTAAGATTTACATTCCAGTAATGTCTACAGGTTCATACTGGCACTGGCACCAGCATGCTGAATGAATTATAAACACAAATCAGAACATAATCTTTGTACCAAAGCAGGTACCATCTACATAGGCTATGGCAGGACAACCTAGTTTATGTGCCACCAGGAGCTTCCTTAATGCTTTGCCACATTCTGATCTAAATTCCTGGCCTGGAGTGATGCTTTTCAACAAAGGCAAGTGTCTCCCTATAGATCACTGGCATTATGGATCAGTTATGTCGACATTCCCCTATCAAAGCTCACAATGAGAACGTGCAAGAGACCTCAAAGCAACTCAGCTTTGACACATAAAAGACAAACAAACAAACAAATAAAAGGAAAAGAGCATGAATACACTCCATGATTTCTTCTAAACCTCTTAACCCTTGACGGGTTATAACAGTAATCAAAGCAGGTGGATAACCGGACATAAACAGGAGCTTATTAGAGAGTGTTGCATTTGTTATTCAGCAGAAGCCACATGATTCTGTGGTTTAGAAGATGAAGCAAGAAAGGACTCAGGGTACAAAGCTGGTGTGGATCATTGACTTACAGATGTGGTCACACAACAATCTCTTGACTCTGGAGTTTTTGTGGCACTGGCCTGCTTAGGTGGGGAGTTGGGGTAACAGTACCAGGGACTTCTGTCAAAAGGAAAAGAAAGAAAAAAAGAACAAGGATGACCTGCAGATACTTCATCTGTCTGGAGTTTTCCTCTTGAGTTAGATAAGATGGAAACAGCAGAAGGGAAAAAAAAAAAAAAAAAAAAAAAAAACAGAAAAAAGAGAGAGAGGAAAAAAGGAATTATTAACTATTTTCAGTCAAGAGAAATCTGTTTGGTGTGACCAATGTCCCCCAAGAGAGAAGGGCAAGACTCTTACAGTGACACAGGATGAGTCACAGATAACTTTACCCTTGTGTTGCTCAGGGCAACTCCCATGATTTCAACAAAAAACTGTCAAGGGAAGAAAATATAATGGTGCTTCAACTGTAGGGTGGCTCATTTGCGGGGAACATTGTATTTCAAAACTTAGCCTGAGGTCTGGTTTTAGCCTCCTTTCCTGGAGAGACAAGGACAAGCATGCCATCTTGGTTTGTGCATGTATTCAGTCTGTTTGTCTTCCTGCACTGGCCATTTTCAATCCCTTTTTGCAAAGACTTCCACTTTCCACAGGGTTTGTGGACCTGGTGGGGAACAGAGACTCTACAAATCTATAGGAAAAGCTGTGTTATGAGCTTTAGACCTCCCCAAAAACCACTGCTGGATACCCAGCCCTGGAAAAACAAGCTTCCTTGGTTCCTCTCATTGAACTGCATGTTGAGATACAAGGCACAGCTTGATCTCTCGTGCAGTGCATCTGTGTGGAGAACCGAGCAGCTGCTGCAGCTCAGGACTAGCTGATGTGAATTCCTCCTTGTGGCCTTGTTCATCTCCAGCCCCAGAGATTCCCTGGCAGAGGTGCCCTGCTTGCCACAGAAGTATCTTACAGCACAGAGCCAACCTACAGGATCTTTGCTAGAAAGAGTGCTAGCTAGCTTTCAAGACACAGCTGAACAGGAAAGTACAAAAGAGGACTCTTCTGCACAGCTTTGAGGTCTCAAAGGAAGCCATGAAATAAGATCAGCGCAGAAGTCCTCCTGGAACTCGAATAACCTCCTCCTGGCATTCGCACATGTCCCCCTGCTTTGTGTGAGAAGCCCATGCTCTGTGCTAACCATCTGGGACAGCATCACCCGCATTCATGTTCTGACATTCAAGAGTGATTAAATATATTCCACGAAAGGCAAAACTGAAAGAGAAGCCAGTGAAACAGCAGGGATAAATAGATGCATTTCTGATCTCACCCAGCAGTGCATCTATAAACTATCCCCCTTCTAATATTTGTTCCAACTTTTTCACCCGCTGTTCCTTCTCACTAGGACTCCTTTTAAAGCTGCTGTAGAAGGAAACATGTTCCATTAATGCTAAAATCAGTGGGGTTTAAGTTAACTTAGTGCTGAGCATCAAATCTTTAGGATCCTGTTTCCCAACAGAAATACTTTGCAGAATATGAGCCCATCATGCCTGAAAACGGGACATAGATTTCCAAGCCGCCTAAGCACACTTTGAAAATGCTGCTTTCCAACACACCGGGGATTTGCCACCATTGTACACAGCTGCCCAATCCAGTTCCCCAGAGCTGACCCACCGGGATTATTTAACCACCAATTTCATACCCACAGCATGCCCCAGGTTTATGGAAATTGCTCCAATGCAAAGCCCAGGCGCTAATGGTCCTGGTGCCCAGAGCTCAGACTGGTGCAGCTGCAGAGCTGGCTGGTCATGCTCTTTGAAATCCCCTGTGTCCTGCATTGTACCCTGCAGCTGGTCCCTGCCTCAGAGAAGCAAGAAAAACATGTCCTTAGCTCAATCACCAGTACCTTGAACACAAGCACCATAAATCTTGGCAAGACCTCAACCTTAATTTTTTTACATAAGCTCAGCTTGGCCACTGACTCGTGCACCTCTCTCATCAACCCTGGGTGCACTCCGAGCTCACTGCGATGCCCTGTATTGGGAAAGGCCATGGCTCTGGCTGCTGGCAGCACACAGAGGAGATCACTGAAAATAAACAAAGAGCAAGCAGCTTGGTTTTCATAACCTCGGTTAAACGCAGGGGGTGAAGGATTCGAAGCGGCAAAGTCATGAGAGTTCAAGAAAGGCGAAGGGTAACCTCTGAGGGGCTCTTTTCTTTGGCAGCCAGAGGGGAGGATGGTGCACAGAGGAGGGGGGAAGAAAAAATTATGGAAATTTTTGGCCCTCTGTGCACAGCAAGTCTGTCTTTATCTCCTTCTGGGGCTGTTACAACAGAGCTGACATTCATCACTGATACCAACAAAAAAGCTTTCCTGGGCTCATGTGACAAAATGGTGTAGCTTAGCTGACCCCTACCCACAGAGCAGAAGCAAATTAAAATTGAACTTATCCCATGTGCTAGCTCACTTCTTCTTGCCTGCAGAGGCCTCGAAGCATCTTCCTTACTCTCTTCACCTGAAGCATAATTTAGCTTATTTCTATTTGTGGTGGCAGGGAGAATTTTCCCCTCCCCAAGTCATGCTGGGATGGTGGGAGGTCCCTCCTCCGCTGCCTGTGGCAGGGAGAGGAGAGCAGCCGGTCACTGCAGTCTGTGGTAGACGGTCTATGTGGGGGGTGCGCTCCTTTGGGCAGAGGCGGGACATAGCTAGGTCCTTCTGTTGGGACCACCATGCCTGCTGGGGGAGCAGAAATCCTCCATAAATCACAGGAGGAAGCTGGGCCCCTCCAGAGTTTTTGGGTGTTGATGGGAGCAAGCACTGGACTCTTCCCACTGGAGTGGGAAGAACCTTCTTGGAGACCTAGATCTTCCCACAATTCAGAAAAAAATGCATTAACTAAACCCACACCTGTCACCAAGGACCTGCCTTCAAATCACAGAAGTCCTGAAAAGTCTCCAGCATGCATTTGAAAGGTTCTTATACAGCATATGTCATTACATCCAATATATCAACAAAGATTATTTTCATGGAGTAAATCAAATGAATACCCAGACTAGAAGCCTAGATGTAGATGTTAGTAATTCCTCTCCAACTCATGGTATTTTTTTTATCCCAGAGGTGAATGCAGGCTACTATAATGGTGGTCAATGCTGAGAACCTGTGCATCTTTCAGGATCCTGCCTGGTGACTCTTCCAATGTTAGCAATTATAGGGTAGGAGCCTATGAAGAAGGTCTCTCCCAAGATTAGGGAAATATATTTTCTGTTCACAAACAGACTTTTTTTTTTGCACTGTTTCATTCTGTCTCCTTATTCCTACTAGAACTTAGTATCATGAAAATGCAGTAAAATTTTTTCAGATATCAAAAGAAATTCAGGTTGTGTTGAGGCAAAGTTTTGGGTTAAGGTCCAGATGAAGTTGCTGCTTTGCTGAATGTCTCATTTACCCAAGCATAGAAGGAAGCTCTTTGGCCACTTGCATGTGACTTTACTTATTTGTGGACTAAGTTTGGAGACCTGAGGATGCATCTAAGTTTGCTGTTGTGACTATGATGTTTGATTGTTTGTACAGGAGGGCAAAATTTTGTTGCCCAGCAGCCTGAATTACCCGTAACTCCTCTGAACTTATATACCACAGTGATTGTCATACCCTAGCAAGAACTTGTTACAGTTGATTGTAGACATTGCAAAAAATAGAGCTGGAGGTGACTTTCTTCAGTGCCATCAACTCTGTCTGTCTGCCCACAGACAAAACCTGCCCTCCCCCTGTCATTCCTGAGACGTACTGTGTTCAACCTGTCCACAAAAGTCTCCAATGAAGTCCGAATCTCAGTCTATTCCAGGGCTTCATTATCTTTCCTATTAGGAAGAGGTTTTTTCATGATATCTAACCTGCAGGTCCCTTGCTACACTTTAAGCCTCGTCTTCTGCACCCTGGACATAAAGAACAAATTGTTCTTTTCCTCTTCATCTATCTTTTATGTATTTAGAGACTGTTATCATATCCCTTCTCAGCCTGATCTGCTCCAGACTAAACAATCCCCCTATTTCAATCTCTCCTCATTAGTCATGTTCTCTGGACTTCTGATCATCCTTGTTGGTCTCTTCTGGACATTGTCCAACCAGTCCCATCCTTCTTGAACCATGGTGCCCAAAATTGGAGAGAAGAGAATACAGCAGAAAAATCGCATGCCATGTCATGCAGATAGTACTCCAGTTTATATATCCCAGTGTGGTGTTTGCTTTTCTCATGGCAGTCTTAACTCTTCTGACTTCTCTTCAGCTTGAGATTCACAATCACCCCAGATCCTTCTCAGCTGGTTATTTCACATCCCATATTTGTACATCTGATTGTTCTTGCCTAAGTATAGAACTGTGTATCTTGCATTTGTCTTTATTGAATTTAATTCTTTCCCTTCCCAAACCCCCAGATTATTCTTACACTTGTATTTGATAATTCTGAAGTTCAAGACTGTCTTCTTTTGTGCTTGCAGCTCTTTTCAAATTTATGTCATCTGCTAATTTAATTAGCACATGCTCCATTCATTTCATCTAGGTGATTAATAAAAAATCCTGAATACTAACAGATTCAGAGAATATCACTGCAGAATCTTACCAACTGTGTTCCTGCAATATGATGATGATCTGAACCCAGCTTGTTGATATCTGAATTTGGACAGGAACCTACAGCTACCCACTGATTCTCAGCATGCTTGGGCACCTGAAGTTCTTCCTGACATTGGTATGAACTGAAGGAAGCTCAAAAGCACTAAAGATCAAGCTCTCAGTATCATTGCCTATCAAGACATACATGCTCTATATTGGTAGATCAATGAGTTTATTCTGTGTCATTGTACTTCATCTTTGTAACCCAGTAACACAACAGAAGACAGACTGCACGCTGGTGCAGGTGCTATACATAAACTAAAATCCCATAAGTAAACCCTGATGAAAGCAAGGTAGCAGATCATTAGCCTTTGGGGAGGACATAAACCAACTCCTAGCGTCTAAAGCACTTGTTCAGTATGTCCTGATGAATTCAGCCTTTGCTTTCTTCTCCCGTAGTTGGTCCAATTTCAGCAAATGTACCCTTTACTCACCACTGCTTCCTGAATAGTTTTGAAATTTGTCTATATCTTTCTATTGCACTCCCTTTCTGTATACCATTCTACTTTCCTGTAGATGGGAAAGTTTCCTCCTCCCCATTTGCAGGGCATCTGGTCAGAAACCTTTTCTGTCCCATTTGGGACATGAAGAGTGGTTCACCATAACATTTTTTCAAGACTCTCAAAGTGAGACTTCGCAAGATAGACTTTTATGCTTATGATTGATCACGGTAACTGAGTGCTCTTCAGCTGTCATTTCATCTGTGAATGTTCATGTCCTAAGCTGCTGTCTAGGGACAGATCTGGACACGTGGTCCACCTGTTAAACAGGAAAACAAGAAATAGTCACCCAGAGAGATCGTCACTGGCAACATGGCCCACGTGTGTGTTTTTATTCAGAGTAGCTTTTTCCTAAGCCCTGGAGAGACCGAAGACCCATTTGTGTAAACACAGATGGAGAAAGCTGAGATGCCTGGGAAATAGAGCCCTTTCAAATTCAAGCAAATCTTGATAAACTCCTGTTTTGCGGGATTTGACCAGTAAACTCTGAGTCAGAAGCAGGGTGAGACATCACCTTCCTCTTGTTCCTGTGAGTCCAGTGATGAGCAGTCTCCGTGGCTTAGTCCCCAGGGCCAAAGGTCTTGCAATTTGCCTCGATTTAAATTTTTTACTTTTCCTTCCACAACTCCTCCTTCTGGAAGTCACTTATCGTTACATTGGGATTGTTGCCAGATTCCCTTCTGGCATCACTTCTCTCTCTCTTTTCTGCAATCTTTGCTTATAAGGTACCTTAATCACTTCCCATGTCAACTACCGCAAAGCTCTTTTTTAATAGCTCTTGTAAATACTTACAGGCTTTATATATATTTCCTCTCCGAACTTCAACGGATGCAGATTGTTGCCTAGAACTGAAGACGTGAAAAGGAGGGAAGCCTGATTCAGATTTCCACATGACCCAGGCATGGCAAAGTTTCCTGCAAACTGAGATGAGATTGGCTTATTATATTAGGATGCAAAAAAGGATGGTTTGCAGCCCTAGGTCTGTGTTACCTCCCCACTCCCAGCTATCTCATTCTGCTCAATGATCAATCCTTTCCCAAAGCATAAAGCCGTCGGGTTACCCAGAAATCTGGCTTTACTTCTTTTCTTTGTAAGTCTGAACATTCTGGTGATAATTTTGTTACTCACTAAAGCAGAGGTTTTCAACTTTTTTCAAACTGCTGTATTTTTCCCTGTACAGTACTTTTAATCCTCCTGGCAATCAGATGATTTGTCTTCTTTTTGTTCAATAGCCTCCTAGAAGAACTAGTGCACAGGCCCCACAGATCCAGGTGCCACAGGTAAAAACCAGCCAGCTAGACTTCTTAGTGACATCTTCTGCTGTATCATATATGGGATACAGGTTAGAGTCTCAGGCTAAAGGAAAAATAATTTCTTCGCCTGGTTTGAAAAGCAGAACCGTGTTTTCTTTTTCTCTGTCTTTGGGCTTTATATCAGCTGTCTGTAGGGTGTTTCAAAAGTAATTGTCTCAGCACAGTAAACTCACAAGCTAATTCCCATAACACTGACAATACAAAGCAATCAGGCCAGCCAAGATACTTGTGCTTTAGTGTTCCAAATACACTCTTGACTGCCCTCAAGCAATAATAATTTTACAGGGTTTTCCTTCCTGCAAAATTGTTCAGTGATGACCTAGAAGTGAAAAGTTCCCTGTCTCATTACCATTTCCATCCAATTCCACATGAAATTTACTTAAAAAGCTGGCTTTGACTAAACCAAGAGTTAAATATAAGAGCTACAAGGCCCTGATTAAGAAAGCACTTAATCACTTTCTGTGCTTTGAGTTGGACAGATGCTTTCGCCCACCAAGGACCGTATCAGTAGCTGGGGGAGGACTGGGGAAAAGAGCTTGGCTTAAAGCCTATGAGAATTCACAACCCAGAGACACAGCTGCAGGACCTTACTAAAAGTACTGGTATTCTAGGACTATCAGCTGTCTCTCATTTTGCTCAGGACTTCCCAGGATACTTGCTCAATAAAACTCAGTGGCTTGGGTTGCACCTGAAAACAGAAGCCACAGAAATCCCTGGGAATCATCCCAGGAGCACCTACTTTTCATGGAAAACAGAGAGGGGCCCAGAACAACTTCTCCTTAGATTAGATTGCCCTTACTAAATATAGGAAGCCCTTTAGTCCTCCATCTCTCTTGATAAAGCTTTATTTTTAAGCACGTTTTGTTTGACCTTGAGGTTTTAAAAAAAAAAAGGAATGAAAGAAAGAAAAAGAAGAGGGAGCAAAAAAAGCCTCCTTGACACAATTCCAAGTAACACTGAAGATAAAGCTGTGCTGTGGTTAGTTGGGATTCAGTGAGTGAGAGGGTTTTTTACAGTCTCACAATGTCCCATCTGCATTGTTCAAGTCATTATTTCTTGGCTCCAAAGTGATGTCGAACAACGCTTCATCCAGAACATGTCTCGTACTGGTCCACAAGGTATCCCTTCTCCTTTCTCTGGCTTCCCAATGTATTTTCCCTGTTCTTCCTAACCCCCACAGCTATGGCCAAGAAAAAACAGCAGTGAAAATGGTCATCAGCACCTTCAGATCACAGTAGAATCATAGAATCATAGAATGCTTTGGGTTGGAAGGGACCTTTAGAGGTCATCTAGTCCAACCCCCCTGCAGTGAGCAGGGACATCTTCAACTAGATCAGGTTGCTCAGAGCCCCGTCCAACCTGACCTTGAATGTTTCCAGGGATGGGGCCTCCACTACCTCTCTGGGCAACCTGTTCCAGTGCTTCACCACCCTCATTGTAAAAAATGTCTTCCTTATATCTAGCCTAAATCTACCCTCCTTTAGTTTAAAACCTTTACCCCTTGTCCTGTCACAACAGGCCTTGCTAAAAAGACTGTCCCCATCTTTCCTATAGGCCCCCTTTAAGTACTGAAAGGCTGCAATAAGGTCTCCCCGCAGCCTTCTCTTCTCCAGGCTGAACAACCCCAACTCTCTCAGCCTGTCCTCGTAGGAGAGGTGCTCCAGCCCTCGGATCATTTTTGTGGCCCTCTTCTGGACCCGCTCCAACAGCTCCATGTCCTTCTTGTGCTGAGGGCTCCAGAGCTGGACGCAGTACTCCAGGTGGGGTCTCACCAGAGCAGAGTAGAGGGGCAGAATCACCTCCCTCGACCTGCTGGCCACGCTTCTTTTGATGCAGCCCAGGATACGGTTGGCCTTCTGGGCTGCAAGCGCACACTGCTGGCTCATGTCCAGCTTTTCATCCACCAGTACCCCCAAGTCCTTCTCCGCAGGGCTGCTCTCAATCCCCTCATCTCCCAGCCTGTATTGATATCGGGGGTTGCCCCGACCCAGGTGCAGGACCTTGCACTTGGCCTTGTTGAACCTCATGAGGTTTGCACAGGCCCACCTCTCCAGCCTGTCCAGGTCCCTTTGGATGACATCCCGTCCCTCAGGCGTGTCAACTGCACCACTCAGCTTGGTGTCATCTGCAAACTTGCTGAGGGTGCACTCGATCTCGCTGTCTATGTCATTGATGAAAATATTAAACAGCACTGGTCCCAGTACGGACCCCTGAGGAACACCACTTGTTACCAGTCTCCATTTGGACATCGAGCCGTTGACCACTACCCTCTGGATGCGACCATCCAACCAGTTCCTTATCCACCGAACAGTCCACCCATCAAATCCATATCTCTCCAATTTAGAGAGAAGGATGTTGTGGGGGACCGTGTCGAAGGCTTTTTGGAAGTCCAGATAGATGACATCCATTGCTTTTCCCTTGTCCACTGATGCAGTTACTCCATCATAGAAAGCCACCAGGTTAGTCAGGCAGGACTTGCCCTTGGTGAAGCCATGCTGGCTGTCTCGAATCACCTCCCTGTCCTCCATGTGCTTTAGCATTGCTTCTAGGAGGATCTGTTCCATGATCTTCCCAGGCACAGAGGTGAGGCTGACAGGTCGGTAATTCCCAGGGTCCTCCTTTCTTCCCTTTTTAAAAATGGGTGTAATGTTTCCCTTCTTCCAGTCATGGGGGACTTCACCTGACTGCCATGACTTTTCAGTTATGGACAGTGGCTTGGCAACTACATCAGCCAACTCCCTCAGGACTCTGGGATGCATCTCATCAGGTCCCATAGACTTATGTATGTTCAGGTTCCTCAGGTGGTCATGAACCTGATCTTCCCTTACAGTGGGAGGGGCTTTATCCCCCTGGTCCCCATCTTGTGGTTCATCAACTCGGGAGGGGTGAGGAGAGAGGTTGCCAGTGAAGACTGAGGCAAAAAAGTTGTTGAGTTCCTCAGCCTTCTCCTCGTCTGTTGACACTAGGTCACCATCCTTGTTCATCAGGGGAGGTAGGTAATTTGATTTACTGTCTCTAGCACCATCCTATCGGGCTGTAGGCATTCCTGTTCCTTGTAAAGACTTGGCAAGTTTTCTCAATAGTCCATCAGCCAAAGCAACCCAAATGGTCAGAGTCCATGGCTCTGTTGGGGTGACAGGAAACATCTCCTTTCTTAACCTAAAAGGAAGCTGTTTTGGGCCAGAGCACACTGTCATAAATATATACTGGAAACTCATACTGTCATTTGCAAGCTGTGAATTTTATTTCAGGTGTGAAGAAGCCTTCTAAGACAAAATTTGTGATGGAGCCCAAAGAACCTGTTGTAGATAACTTTCATCTAGAAAAATCACATAAGCAGCACTAGACGTACCGAGCTTTTCAAGAAAAACAGCCCAAGCGGAAAATACATCTCTAGTTGCAAAAGTAATTGCAGTTGAGTATTGACAGTTGCGTATTAAACAACTGAAAATGTGCACAGACACAGCGACAGAAGCATAGGGTTAACATGTAGTTTCAGGACCAACAGGCAAGAATGGTGTGAATGAACCTTGCACAACCTTGAGAAAAACGAACTCTCTAGTGACTCTGGGACTCCAGCTAGTGCTGTTTGTCAATGCAAAGCTGGTGTGAGCCACGCAACCCAACTTACCTTCCATCCCAGGGGGATGTTAATTTCCACTCCCTCCCCTCAGTACCAGCTGGGTCCCCATTGCTAGCACGTTCAGGGTCCAGGAAACCCGTGCAGATGTTTTCATGGATATAGCAAAAGCCCTCTCTCTCTGCCAAGACTCACACTGGGCTTTCCGTAGGAGCAAACGTATCTGTTGCTTCTAAAGCAATGAGGTTTTGGAGCAGCTCTAATGTAATCTGAATTTGAGAAATAAAATCTTCCTGACCTAGTTGTTGTATTCTCCTTGCCCTAAACAATTCTGACAGTAAAATGGCTATTATTTATCTCTAAATTTGGAATCTCAACTTGAAGCAACCACCCTCTATAGTTAATTTCACTCCTGAATATGGTTTTGAAAAGTTATTCTTTTTCTTTTCCAAACCAGAAATGCACAGACTCTTCTGATTGTTATTAAATATTTCAACTATCGGGCTACTTATAGTTCAAAATAAATAATTTCAGATTTCCAGACTTGTTGGCAGAAAGTTTTTCGCCACATACACACATCCTGGGGCTTCGAATTTCCAACTGTGGACCACAACCAGTTGAATTTGATAGTCACACCAAGATTTAGGTGCCATGCTTTGAGGGGCATACAGAGTCCTGTAAGTGAAAAAGTTATTGGGGGTGCTTAGAGATGTTGGGGTCTTTGTAGTTCGGCTTTGCACAGCAGTCATATATGTCTATGCATTCTGGCAGCTTTCTGTCATGTCTGTGCTACGGTGTAGGCTTTTTGAGTGAAATTCATGACCCTTGAATGCTTCTTTTAACACCCCAGAGCAAATCACCTTAACAAAGCAATAAAAGAGTTTTTCTGTGCAGAAGGGTTTTCTTAAGGTGAAAGGCCAATACAGCACCTCTCAGAATGACACCTGCTTTCTGGTCATCAGCAACGGCAGTCACCTATATGGGTGGGAAAAGGCGACCAAGTTCTTCTGCACCCACCTGTGAGCATCAGCCACTGCAGTAGCAAACAGCAGCCAGTAAAGATCAGGGTACATGAGCAGATATTTGTCCAGACGTTGGGGCAGAAGCTTGAGCTCTGAGTTCTGGGATCCAAAGGCGATGAATGTCTTTTTTGCCAAACTTGTACCAGGATCAGATCTGCCTGTCCAACTTTTTTAAGTGCCATAGTGCCGTTCCTCTCCATGCATGTGTCTATGTTCAACTCCACTCCCATTCTTCATCTATGTAATTGCACTATTTTAAGTGGTTTGGAAGAAACACTATCCTGTATTGGGTATAACACTTCAACAGGGGCCCAGGTTTTGTTTGGAAAGTGACAATCTTTCTAATAAATATTACTAAAAAGAGTCAGCAAGTTTTATTTCAGTGTTTAGTTCTGGATTTTGGTGACCAGTCCTGGAATACACCTTTTGAAAGTTTCAGCATAATGTCCCTTTCTGAATGCCTGAAGACTGCAGAAATGAAAAATTAAAGCAACTAAAGCAAATTTTTGCAACCAGATGCACCATGTTATATTGCAAATTTGTTTCTCTTTGGAGTCCTGCATACAAACCCAGGAAATCTTCATTCTGTTTCTTCAGTATTAAAGCCACTGTCCATAATTGAAAAGTCATGGCAGTCAGGTGAAGTCCCCCATGACTGGAAGAAGGGAAACATTGCACCCATTTTTAAAAAGGGAAGAAAGGAGGACCCTGGGAATTACCGACCTGTCAGCCTCACCTCTGTGCCTGGGAAGATCACAGAACAGATCCTCTTAGAAGCAATGCTAAAGCACATGGAGGACAGGGAGGTGATTCGAGACAGCCAGCATGGCTTCACCAAGGGCAAGTCCTGCCTGACTAACCTAGTGGCTTTCTAGATGGAGTAACTGCATCAGTGGACAAGGGAAAAGCAATGGATGTCATCTATCTGGACTTCCAAAAAGCCTTCGACACGGTCCCCCACAACATCCTTCTCTCTAAATTGGAGAGAGATGGATTTGATGGGTGGACTGTTCGGTGGATAAGGAATTGGTTGGATGGTCACATCCAGAGGATAGTGGTCAACGGCTCGATGTCCAAATGGAGACCAGGTGACAAGTGGTGTTCCTCAGGGGTCCGTACTGGGACCAGTGCTGTTTAATATTTTCATCAACGACATAGACAGCGAGATCGAGTGCACCCTCAGCAAGTTTGCAGATGACACCAAGCTGAGTGGGGCAGTTGACACGCCTGAGGGACGGGATGTCATCCAAAGGGACCTGGACAGGCTGGAGAGGTGGGCCTGTGCAAACCTCATGAGGTTCAACAAGGCCAAGTGCAAGGTCCTGCACCTGGGTCGGGGCAACCCCCGATATCAATACAGGCTGGGAGATGAGGGGATTGAGAGCAGCCCTGCGGAGAAGGACTTGGGGGTACTGATGGATGAAAAGCTGGACATGAGCCAGCAGTGTGCGCTTGCAGCCCAGAAGGCCAACCGTATCCTGGGCTGCATCAAAAGAAGCGTGGCCAGCAGGTCGAGGGAGGTGATTCTGCCCCTCTACTCGGCTCTGGTGAGACCCCACCTGGAGTACTGCGTCCAGCTCTGGAGCCCTCAGCACAAGAAGGACATGGAGCTGTTGGAGCGGGTCCAGAAGAGGGCCACAAAAATGATCCGAGGGCTGGAGCACCTCTCCTACGAGGACAGGCTGAGAGAGTTGGGGTTGTTCAGCCTGGAGAAGAGAAGGCTGCGGGGAGACCTTATTGCAGCCTTTCAGTACTTAAAGGGGGCCTATAGGAAAGATGGGGACAGTCTTTTTAGCAAGGCCTGTTGTGACAGGACAAGGGGTAAAGGTTTTAAACTAAAGGAGGGTAGATTTAGGCTAGATATAAGGAAGACATTTTTTACAATGAGGGTGGTGAAGCACTGGAACAGGTTGTCCAGAGAGGTAGTGGAGGCCCCATCCCTGGAAACATTCAAGGTCAGGTTGGACAGGGCTCTGAGCAACCTGATCTAGTTGAAGATGTCCCTGCTCACTGCAGGGGGGTTGGACTAGATGACCTCTAAAGGTCCCTTCCAACCCAAAGCATTCTATGATTCTGTGATTCTATGAACAGATCGTCTTAGCTATTCATTATCGAATGTGCCATCCTTACAAGAAAGAAATTTGCTGGGCTCGGCAACAGGCTAGTCTAAGTGCTCAGTCCTGTACAAAGCCTATTTGCCAAATTTTGAGGAAGACAATTTTGAAGCAAGGTCTTCAGTGGTTTTGGGCAATAACTTGGGATGGACAAGAATAGTGCTTAGGGTTAAAAAAGAAAATTATAATTAAGAAATCTTTCCACCTCTAGCTCCTATTACACTCATCACCATAATACGCTGAGGCCAAATTGCCTATGTAGCTCATACCTCTTGACTCTATCATACCTTTCCTTATCTTCAAAAAACATCTGCTAGCTCCTTTCTCGTGCATCTCTGAACTACCTGGTTTTGTTCCACGCAGCAATGGCAGGTCATCTTTGCGGAATTTGGATCAGTATCTGACTTGAACCTGAAATTCTCCAATGATCAGCAGCCTTTGGATTTGTTTGGTTTTGTTATGAAGAGAGGCTCCACATATGATGTTCTAGTCCTGACCCCATCCCCATCCCTCTTTCTGACCTGCATATGTCTAAACAGGACAAGAACTCAGGCTCCTGTTTGGGTCTTAGACCAACACCAATCTTACTGCAGAGGCACATGGTGTAGATACTCAGGGAATGAGAAGCTTGGCTGACTGTGTGCTGGACCATACAGAGGACAATGTGCCGAACATTTCAGCAGCCCAGTCCAGAGTAGCAAAAAGACAAAGAAAGAATAGCCAGTCTGAGGAGGGATGATGATGGAAGAGAAATTACCAGAGGTGAAAGAAGCATTATCAAGGATAGTTTAGGTGTATTTGAACCTTGTTTGGTATTTATCTGCAAATAAACAGCTGTGCATGAGTTTGGACCCAAAGGAAAGCTCCAGCTTCCTCAGATGCACAAAATACCATGAGGTATAGCATTTGCCTAAGAGCCATCAACTGAAAGAGCGCTCATTCCATCCTACAAAAATAAGCAACAACAGAGATAAGCAGTAATGGTTAGAGAGCAACAGACATTTCACTCATTATCCTTGATATCTGCAAATTGCACTGCATCCCTGGCCTGTACCCATCTCTTCGCATAGCACTTCTCTCTTGAAAATATGAAGGTTATGTTCTTCCCTTCCCTTGACAGGACCTTGCTTGTTTTAGAAGAGAAGGGGGCAATGTCATAACTCAGGGCTGGATTTGGGGAGGGTGTGACAGGACTGGAGGGTGTCACCGGAGTGCTATGTGGGTGGTGGGAGATATCTCATAGCTGGGTAGATTCAGGTCAAAGTAAAGTGTCTTCAGAGTGTGAACTGTGAAATGTGATCTGATCTCTTTTAACCATTAGTTCTGTGCTCAGTTTGGTAGAGGCAGCCATGCAGAGATCCTGCTCTTTTCTTCTCTAGAGTTTGTTATTTTGCCTGTTATTAAATATTCATCATAATTACAGTTCCTAGCAGAGAACTTTTAACCTCAGTTTTCAGGGGACACTGCAAATAGTGTTTCACTATATCAGTGGAGCAGTGTGAGATCCAGGATAGCACAGGTTGTAGGTGTGTGGAGAAAGACAGCAAACCCACACGGAAAACATGTATGGGACTGAGCTGTCCCTTACAAAGCTGGCACAGGAGAAGCTGAGAAGCAGAGCAGAGGTACTTTTGGAGTGGTGTCTTTGGGAAACTTGCCCAGCATTTGACTACACAACTTTAATTGTGCATCAGGTTCACTCAAAATACTTTACTGGATGCAAACAAAAAAATATCCAACAGCAACAACAACAAAAACCAGGCTAAATTCCCCAGAAGGAGTGGATGGAAATTTAGAAACTAAATTCTTTTCACTCTTCTTTAAGAAACTGTCATACTTTTCTTTCTGGAACCTCTCCCCTGGCTTTTGGGAGGTGGTGGGAGTATTATCCATCACTTCAGATCCTTCTCTCACATTAAAGTATCTGTCACTGAGCTGAGCTTTGGCAAGTAGAAATATAGGTAGCAGAAAAGACCAAGCCGTTGACCTTCCCTGAAAAGGTTGGATACTGCAGACAGCTTCACAAGGTGCCTGCAATGATCTCATTCCATGGGTTCCCTCTTCTCTCTGTTTTATTTAGCAGGATAAAATTTTACCTTTCACTGTTTCCTTTCTCACTCCAGAGAAAAATGCTTCTTTTCAGGGACTGGGAAACATAGAGTCCTTTTTGCTTATCCCTTCCTCTTCTATTCCAGTGGAATGCATTCTTGCAGTAGCCTGGAGGGCCTCAATCCTTCCTACAGCATGCTTAAAGCATGCATCTGCCTTGCCAAAGTACCTCAGCCTGAAGTACACCCCAGGAACCATCCAATAGCATCAAGGTCCACTTTATCTCCTTCAGAGTGGAGTCAGTACCTGCTCCCAACAAACAGCATCACCTTGCACAGTAGAAGGATTACTTGGCCAAGAAATCCTTTACCTCCTGCACCTAGGTTTTCAGTCCAGATGTTAATCTAAATGGGCGCAAAGTATTGCCAGATGCTTTGGAAACTGACATATACACACCAAAAAAAATGGAAAGTTGACTGAAAAGTTTGAGATCTAGTTTGCTCTCAAAGAGCTGTGGGACAGGGAGAAGGGAAGGTATCTAGAGGGCAGACAGTGTATTCCCCTCTTTGCACTACTGGTGAGGAAGCATCAGGTGATGATCACTCCTGGACAGCAGGAACTGGTCACTTCTTCATTCACAGTTATGAGGAATGAACTCAGCTCTGTGGCAGCTGGTCATGAGCTTGGTGAACACAGCCATAGTGTGCCTCACTCCGCATCTTCTGAGTTTTCCAGCCCCTGCACCGCAGGTGCCTCTGGTTTTGAGAGAGGCTTGGGCAGCTACTTACTGAGAACAGCAGACCCATAAGACATCCTGGGCCCACCTGTAACTAGGGAACGATGATCTTGAAAACAGTTTCCTGGAATAGAAAGATGCAGGAAGGAGGGGGAGATGGGCAACTTCATCTTCTGAGCTTCATCACAGCAGCCTTCCATCAGCACCCCTACTGTTATCGCTGACTAATCACTGTTAGCAGGGCATAAGTGCAGTATGCAGCAGGCTCAGCCCATGGGAACGGCCAATGTATGGGACGTGCTCTGCACCTGACTACTCTGGAATAGGACTCAACCACTCAGGGCTTAAAACACCTTTTCTATGCTTCTCATGGGATCACTTTCCTCTGCAGCAGCCTTGCTGGGTGCCCTCCTGCTGTTATTTTGGTCCCTTTGGTTTCACAGCTGCTGTCACATTCATAAAAGTCATATATATAGACCAGGACAGACCTCCACAGTGGCATCACAACCATTTTCCTTTGTGAACAGATCAGTTTAAAATGCTTCAAAACCACAGAAAGGGACAAACTAAGAGATGAGCTTGCTGCACCCCTGGCTGTTTGGCTCGCTGCCTTGGGGGAGCCAGAGGTGTGGTTACAGTTCAAACCAGGACAGGCTCTTTTTTTTTTTTCTTTTTAAAGCACTAACAGAACCTATAACCTGAGGAGCAAGGGGCAGTCACCCATGTTATAGCAGAGGATCAGAGTGGCGGGTGGTGTGCTGTGTCTTCTTTTCTAATGTCCCTACCTAGACACAGAAAAAGCGAGGGAAAAAAGAGGCACACAGAAAGTGAGAATATGAATCAAAACTCAGATTTGACTGCTGCAAAGGAAAGCAGATGGCGATAAAATTTTAAACTTGGAAACATGTTTACACGTTTTTTTAATTCAAAAGACTCTGTAATTCCCATACCCGCTAGACATTCCTGAAGACAGGTTTACGTGTACGGCTGTGCACTGATGAACCTTATTGCACCATCTTGTTGAACCTGTTTCTAAAAATGTGCATCTGTGTCAGAGGTTTGTACTCTAACTGCCCAGTAAAGGTGAATAAAGTGACTGTCAGGCAATTATTGAAGCTCAAGGGCAAGATGAATGTTTCAGACCAAGCCTCTATAGCACTGCTGGAAAGTGGCAGTTGTGACACCAAAACCAATCACCCATAATAGGTGCCTAAGGGTGGCATTCAGGAGGCCATCTGGCTTGCACAGAGGACTCTTGCCAGTAGTCTCTGGTCTGCATCAAGCTTCAGCAACTGTGACACTGCAGGAGGATACTCTGGAAAGAGTTAAGTGAGGCAGGAAAAGTGGAAGATTTAGGGTGGGAAAAGAATTACAAAAAGATTAATTACAAGTTCTCCCCATGCTTTGGACCCAGCCCAACAGTCTGCTTCTTCCTTGGAACATTTGGTCCAGAATTTGGGGCAAAAAATGAGTGTTCATAATATCTTTGTGGATGACCTTTCACTGTTACAGGCTACAGTGACTCTTTATTGGCAGTCTCTGAACCAAGAGTTGGCTCTATTATTACTTGCCTCCTTGCAAAACTTGCTGTCGCCTAAAGTCTTTGGCAGAAGATATGAAAGATACTTTACAAAATAAAGCAGGAGGGGGTTCCCACTGCTACTAGAGAGAGGTTGTTGCTAGCTCAGCATTAGCCTTTGTAATGTGCTTTCACATGAGGTATGTTACCCTTCTGGCAACACCTCCAGGCCTGACTTTTCTCCTTTGTCCTCATGTGGATCTGGGATAGGCGTTCCTCAGGGAAAGGTTCTCACACTTCCCAGCAGAAAGGCTGCCTCCACGCTGTGACCCCCCATTCCCATTCCCATATTTGGGTTCAGTCCCAAGTAAGCCTGTACTCCCAAGTCTGGTAACCCCTGCTGCAGGGATGTCACCTGAAATTGTCTTCTCTCTTTGCTGTTGCTGAATTAGTCCTTTGAACCATGACTGATTTTTAATGCATTTGTTCAGGGAACTTTTGTACTGTTTTTACAGTACAAAGTGAAAGACATGAAATGTGTGAGTGTGAACCATGGCCTCCTGTGGGGCATGGATGATGGCACATAAGGCTCAGACTGTGATAGAGCATGGAGGTATTCATCATATCTGAAGCACGAAGAGACAGTGCTAATGTGCAGGTACTTCAACAGGGTAACTAAAACTTCTACCTTTAGAACCTTTTCTGAAGGCCAGATTTGTGCTTAAAAAGCAGGACTGGGAGTAAAGATTTTGAGGTACTGATTTTTGCTTTACATCTGACTTTCAGGCTTTGAAATCTTACACTATCTTGTCCCTACACCTGTGATATCTGACAATACCAACAGGCACATTGATTTAGCCCTCACAGATCATCTGTCTCCTTTATATCACCAGCCAGTACCTCTCACAAGAATTTCTTAAATACAGTCCAAACATTTTGGTTAGGCCAGCTGTTTCAGATGTTAAAAATACTGGGTGCTCTGGGAAGAAAATACAACCCAAAAGTTTGTCCACAGTCTGGGGCTCTGTGATAGCAGTGAGCAGATGAAGCGGGCTATGAAATAATGACTCTGCTTGAGACCTATACCTCATGCCAAAAAGGCAAAACCTTTCAGAGCCTCTGCCAGTGGAAAAGCTACCCTCATTTGTTCCACATTTGAGGATCACTGCAACCCTAAGCAAACCATGTTTGCCAGGCAGCCTGCAAAGATTTCCCACTTGCCACTTTCCTTTTCCTCTCCAGTACCTCGATCCTTCCCTGCTCTACAGCCAAGGATCAACCTCCCTGTCCCAGAGTGGCAAGTTCCCATATGTTTCCTTACCAAAATCTTTCTGGCACCAGCACAAACTTTGCGGCATCAGCACAAAACTCCTAGCACCAGCACAAACCTCCTAGCACCAGCACAAACCAGCGACAAACTCCCAGCCCAGCCCAACACAGACAATGAAATGCCAGGCTGCAGCATAAATCCTTCCACTCCTAAAACAGGCTTAACTTCTTCTGAACTTCTCTGAGCTCCTTGTCATTTGCTGTCCAATTTTTGAACTGGAAACTGAGGTCAGGGACTGACTTAAGTGTTGTATCTTTTGGATCATATTGCACATACTTAACAAATACTAATAAAAATCAGCAACTTAATTAATTAAGCAGCCTTGAACTGTTTGGACATGAGGGCACTAGAAAATCGCACTTTCTGTTTTGTTCAGCAACGTGACACAATAAATATTTTTAAAATTCTCCCAAGATATATTTTTTTAATTATGAAATAGGATGATTTAAGGTTTTGTTTGTTTCAGAGTTATACAGCTTCATTAGGTATGTACAGGACAGAATATGACTGGCTTGTACATTTGCCCAGACAGATTGTTGACTCATGTCACCAAGTTCCTCAAGCTTATAAATAGCATCTCCATAGTACTGTATTGCCTTAATGGTCTTATGCCACACGATTGGAGAACTGGAGTCATGTACACCATCACTTACACCACAGCCTGTCTCCCACCTGCTCAGATGTGTAGCATTAGCAGCCCAGGCTGGTCTCAAATCAACCCCGGACTGCATCTGGGAACCATGATGTTATGTGTACCTTCTGCTGTAAAACCTCTGTTGTGAGCAAGAGCTAACAGCTGGTGAGCTGAGACACCTCCAAAGCCTTGGGCACATATTTCTCGGGAGTGTTTGTGCACCTAATCTCTGAGGATCTCGTGACATTTGATGCATCAGGCTGCTCAACACCTGTTTTAACACAAGTCAGCAAGTAAAGCCCTGCTTTTCAAGCAAGGAGGATGAACTAACAAAGAAGGAGTCCACACACCGTCACCTTGCACAGATTTCAGATCTTCAGTACCTGGCACTGATTCAAAAACTATTATTCTTGCAATACGCCCTTTTTGCCCCATGTCCAACCAATGCTTCTGGTTAATTTTCTGGACTAACCCTACCTTTGATTGTAAAACTCTGTATGTAAGAGCTAGTGGACAGGTGGTATCTCCTTCCCGAAGGTTTCTAATGATGGCTTTCAGGACATTTTTCAAGTCTCTCTCTCACATGGGCCAAGGTCCTCACAAATGGCTTGTAACTGTTTTTACAGATCAAGTGGGGGAGGCATTGAAACCAGCTGATGAAGAGAAACAAACAAATCACAGGTTTTCTGATGACATTGCTAGATTGCATCTTTTCTGAAGTTCTTCTCTCAGCTATGATGACATTAGATGTTCTTGTTCATACAAATAAGACTTTTGAGCAGTCTTTGCAGAAAAGCTGAGGACTGTATGAGATGCAGAGAAATCTGTGATATCCAAGATGGATTCTGCTGTGTTGTAGTGCCTGCCTCCACACTTCTAGAACAGTAAAGGAAAATGTTACCCCTTTTGATATGTTAAACTGCCTCAAAATGGGATCCTTAGGACAAAATTAGAAAGAGCTTTCCCCCACTTTTCATGATCTGCACTTTGGGAAAAAAAAAATGACAGGAAGTTTCTTAGCAACCTGCCTCAAATTCTCCATGGGATCCGGTGCACTTTGGGGTGGCATTCTTTGGATTATTTAGTTCTGTACCTTACCAGCCTCTCTCTCAGCTGGAAAAAAAGTCTGTAAAAGCTACTGCTTCTTTACCTTCAGGCCAAGTCTTGAAGTGTTAAAGCACAACTCCTAGTAACATGGATTACAATAAAATCTGAGTTTCTTTAGTTCACTTTCACTGCTAGTTTGTAACATTGGGACCCAAAAGGTTGTTTTGAAAACTTAAAGAGGACCAAGCGTCCAGTAAACTTTTTAATACCATGTGAAATTTGAAAGCCTTAACAGCAGAGGCTTAGTAGTGGTGTCTCACAATGCTTGGGCATTTAATGAGTTGTATTTTATGAGTCTGTTTTTCTTGGGGGCAATAAAAGGATATATGAAAGGGTCGAAATTAGGAGACTGTAGTACAACGTACCTTGCCAGGGTTACATACAACGTATGTAGCACTTTCCCAAGGGAAGGATGGGCTAGGTCTGCAGCCATGGAGTACTCTGGGCGATTTTTAAAGGCCTTCAAATAAAAGAGGGTACTGTAGACTTTTTTTTTAAGTGGATGTGGAGGAGAAGCAGAGACAGACATTGGCAGGCATCTGCAACCTGTAAGTTCAATGCATAAATGCAATCCCAAAGCAAGTTGCAAGCATCTGGCTCTAGTGATGTGTCCCCAATCCTTTTAGCTCATGACTTGTTTTCCATTTTTTCCCCATCAAAGGTAAACATGTGACATGAGATCAAAACTTATATAGCTGTTCTCTAGGCTGCCGTATGAACTTCCAATTAGCTAATTATTGGCTGTTATTAGTATCATTGCAGTTATCACAGAGATATCTCTGCTCTGGCGACCTTATCTATAGAAAGCTGAAGCAGAAGTGTCCCAGAAATCCCAGGCAGATGGCTAGTTGCCTAAGTCAGATTGGATCAGTCCCTACTGAAGCTAAATTCCTACAGAATTCATTTTCTTTGTATCTATGAACTCTCAGCTCAAAGCTTTCCTGATACTGCATTTCCTCAGAAAGATGCTTCCAAAATGTATTTGAGAGGTACAAGTAAGGAACATGACAACGTCTTGTGGAAAACAACATCCTTCTCATGTACCTCTTGCCTGTGGGATATACTTCTGTAATACCTGAGAAGCTTTTGATCCCTTTTTGTTGTCCTTCACTTTTGGGAAGGGGGAAGCTCACCATTTTGTGTATTATTAAGTAAATGTAATGTGCTTTCAATGTCTTTTGTTTATTATTAAAAGTGAAACTCTTGGAAATAACTGGAATGTGAAAGTATAGCAAGCCATGCAAAAAGCAACTATGGACGGTCATCCCAGACACCTTTTTCCTCCTGTCAGTGTCCCACACCTTTTGCACAGCCATATACTGAAATGTGTACCTGGG
Source organism: Balaeniceps rex (assembly GCA_013401315.1). Classification (NCBI taxonomy): domain Eukaryota; kingdom Metazoa; phylum Chordata; class Aves; order Pelecaniformes; family Balaenicipitidae; genus Balaeniceps; species Balaeniceps rex. Next base: position 27,909 of record VYZW01010005.1, read on the forward strand.
TCCACATATTACCTGTGCTATCGCCATCCCCAATGGCTTTAGACGTGCACTGAATAAACATCATTATGGTGTTAAGCTTATTGACTGCTGACTCTTGGCAGCAGCCCCATGGGCTTGTGGGTAGTGGAGAATGTGTAACTGGGTTTGGGCAGTGGCCCTTTGCTCTTCGGGGAATACCCCTCGCCACTCTTGACCTCGGCTGTGCCTTGTCGAGTGGCAGATGCTACAAGAGTGCCTCCCAGCTACCAGTGGGTGGGTGATGATTAACTGGGACACCCTCCTTTTTCCAGGACCAGCCCCTCCTCATCAGTGATGAACCCACTGTGCGGGGGCTGCTGTCCCTGGTGTTCCCTGCCTCTCCAGCTGGAAGCAGCTGGGCTTTGCCAAACCCCAGATTCATGCGGTTTGGCATCCTCTGTTCATCGGGAGCAGAAGCTTCATCCAACACATACTGCTGCATACAAGTCAAGCAACAGCCGCAGCGAGGACTGGGCCAGAAGCTGGCCTACAAGCTCCTCTTTAAGCTTCAGGAGGTGGGTTAGTAGCCGCAGGGACAGGGTGACGGGAATGCTGTGTGCTGGGAGAAATAACGAGCCAAGCATTTGCCTGAAAAGGAAGGGAGGCAGCGGGAGTTTTACAAGCTGCAAGGGAGGTAAGGAAGAGGCCAACAGAACAAATATGATGTATTTTAAATACTCTTTCTCCCAAAATATGTCCCCTCCCCCTTCCCCTATTTGTAGCTCTGGTTTTCAAGGCTGGAATGATAACCCCTGTGCCTGCTATTAAGAAGACAGTGCGCAGGTTTTTCTTTAGCCCTCAGCACGACCCAGAGGCAAGCGTACATGGGAACATAGAGGGAGAGGGTTGGGGAGGACAGACGGCCGCCTGAATTGTCCTTCTGAGCCACTTTTGCCAAGATGTGGTGCAAAATCTTATTTTTCTTGTCATTGCTACTATCCATTACAAGAAGTCTGCTTATGTTCATTAAACATCTTCTGTGCAGCCTAAGGATGCAAGGGAGGGTAACATTGGGTGGGGGTCGGTCCCCAGGGATTTAGCCACAGCATGGCCCCAGCAGTTTCCAGGGATCCTGCAACCCTTCTGGGAACCATAAACCCCCCCAAATGCCCATGTGGCTAAGGCTGGGGTCGGGAAGGGCTGGCGCCGAGGGAAGGAGGTAGGGGTGGGAAGAAGTGAGTTGCAGTGCTTACACATCCCAAGCAAGCTGGGGCTTTTTCAGCAGCAGAAAGAGCCAGCTTTCTCCTCCGTCCCAGCCCAGTGAGGCTACGGGAAGCACAGCCAGCTTGTTTCCTGTAAACAGGCCGCTGTTCCCAAAGCTGTGGCAGTAAGACAAGCCACTGAAACACAAGTGAGTCCAAGATTGGGACAGGTGCCACTGTTGGTGATGGACGGAAGGCTTCTCTTCTCCCCACCCTTCTCCAGTGCCCTCCTTCTCCCATGCTCTCACCCCCTTTGCCGTCCACTTTAGCTGTCCTCCTTTCTTCTCCCTTCCCACCTACCTCCTTCCCATGTCTTGGCACAACAGGGACCTTTGCAGCTGCAACCTTATGGTAAAATCATGGGCATTGTCCACCCTTTGCAACCCTTACGGGCTGCCCCTGGCCAATGTTCAGGACCTCTGTGATGTGACAGCTAAACCTGAATTGGTCTTTCCCTAGTACCGCTCCATTTTTGGGAATAGGGCGGAGGGTTACGTGGCTGTACATATTTCATCCCAGGCTGAAACTTGGCAGATAAATTGTCTTCTGAAGAATATTTTTAAAAAGGAGCTAACATAGCATTACGCAGGACCAAGCAAACTCTCCTGCCCACCCACCTCCTCTCCAACTTCTCCCCACTTTAGTCTGACAATGAACTCAGGCATTGAAGGAAAGGAGGGGTCGTGCCAAAGTCATTACAGAATCACAGAATCACAGAATCATTTGGTTGGAAAAGACCTTTAAGATCATCGAGTCCAACCGTACCTGTCCACTACTAAACCATGTCCCTAAGCACCTCGTCTACCCATCTTTTAAATACCTCCAGGGATGGGGACTCCACCACTTCCCTGGGCAGCCTGTTCCAATGCTTGACAACCCTCTTCGTGAAGTTTTTCCTAATATCTAATCTAAACCTCCCCTGGCACAACTTGAGGCTATTGCCTCTCATCCTATCACTTGCTATTTGGGAGAAGAGACCAACACCCACCTTGCTACAACCTCCTTTCAGGTGGTTGTAGAGGGCGATAAGGTCTCCCCTCAGCCTCCTCTTCTCCAGGCTAAACAACGCCAGGTCCCTCAGCCGCTCCTCATAAGACTTGTGCTCCAGACCCTTCACCAGCTTCATTGCCCTTCTCTGGACACGCTCCAGCACCTCAATGTCCTTCTTGTACTGAGGGGCCCAAAACTGAACACAGTACTCGAGGTGCGGCCTCACCAGTGCCAAGTACAGGGGAAGGATGACTTCCCTGGTCCTACTGGTCATACTATTTCTGATACAAGCCAGGATGTTGTTGGCCTTCCTGGCCGCGTGGGCACACTGCTGGCTCATATTCATATATCATTACCATGGTAATGATCCATCTAGTCCCATATCCTGCTCTTAACTAGGTAGAAACAAGTGGTTTGGGACCACTAGCCACTGTCAACTCCCAAAATTTCTCATAGGCCATGACACCTTCTTATCTCACTCTCAGCTGAAAACATGAACCAGGTGATACAGCCTTTGACACTAGCTGTGGCCCACAGTTCAGGCATTTCTGCTTTAAAGGACAGGCAGATTGCTGATTCCTGTGATAGCTGGCATTTTCCTTAAAACCTCAGCTCCTGGACTCCTTACTGTTACCACATAATCTCTGTTTTCTTTTCTTTATAAATTGGGTGTGTACGCCCAAACAACCTGTTTGAAGCCAGACAATCTCAGGATGTAGGAAAAAGTAAAATAGGCTCAGGCTCTTGGCTGCCTGCAAAGCAGGTGGATTTCTTTTGTAGGTTAAATTTCACTGATTATTGAATTTTAACCTTGTTCTGTATGTACATGGTTGGTAAAGAAGAGACAGGTCCTCCTTTCTTGCTTAGAAAACAGAACATAGGTGAGATATGAACACAAGAAAAGGAAAAAAAACACCCGTAGGATTATTTGTGTTTGTTCTATTGATTACATCTTATATTTTTTTATTAATCTAAATCCTGCTCTTGGATGTCAGTGGCTAGCAATTTCTGAATGATGCTTTCTCTAACTGGACTAGATGGGCCTCCAAAGTCATGAAGAAGTTTGTGCCATCTCTAGAGCCCCTGGGTCTATACGTCCCTTCTCTGGCCTCTATGTTCCCTATTTTCTGTTACTGAGGAGAATTAAGAAGGGCTCTGTCACCATGGCAATGCAGAGTTGCACCTGTTTTGGAAAATGTATAAGCGCCTACAACTAAACCTTTCCAAGTCGAAGCCTGCCCTGATATCCTCAGTTCTCTCCCCTTGATAACAGATATTGGGCGTGAAAGACATTTCAATATGACTAGGGTAGAAAAAAACTGATCAGAGCACGGCCAAAGGCCCTGCTGGGGGCAAACCGAGTAGTGGTCAGTGAGGAGCAACCAAAACACACCCTGACTCAGAAGAGGCCAAGAAACCCAGCCCTTAGGTGTGGGTGGATCCTTGCAAGGTGCAGTTATTTTAAGATCAGGCCTGAAACCGTCAGAGGTGGAAAGTGCAGCCTTGAAAAATGAGGTCACTGGGAAAATCCAAAGGTGCAGAGCCAGCCTGTTGTTAGGGGCTGATAACACACGAGAGGGTGCAAAACATTCCCTGAGAGCTGCAGATCATCACTCCTAGAAAGGAAACAGCGAGGAAAGAGATGTAGAAACACTTGGAAGCCTTCAAAAAACACCCTAAATAAAGTAAAAGATGGTGAGAGGGTCACTTCTTTCTCTACTTGAGGAAAGAGTATAGCCAGGCTGGGTTTCTCCCCCATCCTAACCCATCCCTTCCACTTTTGCTTCAGAAAGACCTCTAGAGAAAACTATTTCCTTCCTTCCTATCTTATCACCTGGCATGGATTTGGGTCCTTCCCTCAACCTTGGCTGACTTTTGTTTCAGAGGATGCCTCTTATCCAGTGCCTTGGAGGTCCTCCAGGTAGCTCTTTGCTTTGCCTTTCAGCAGGGATTACACAGGATGGCACAGTTTGATCTGGCACCTGCAGTGAACACAGTCCCTTAATGTGTTTTCTTCCAGTGAGGAAACTGGGGCTTACTGTCCCAGAGGATTTCAGGGCTCTCACTCGATGAGGAACTCAGCATCTTACCATGTGTGTCTGCAAGGCTACATTTACTTCATATTCACCTAGAACATGAGCCTGCTGTACTGCCTGTCCCTGTGGCATTTTTTCTATATTAATGCTGAAGTTTTTATGCCTTTTTTCTTCCCCTCTAACCCTAAGAGGAGATGACCCTTTGCAGGAAGGACGACAATTTTGGGGTTTTGTTTGTTTGTTTGTTTTCATTTTGAATGCCACAGTCCTCTACTGGAAATTTGGAATGGTAAAGTAGCCCTCCATATACTCATGCACTGAATCCAAAACCAAAACCCAGGACTGGGTAAGGTCCAGATGTGATATGGGCCTCTGAGACTGAAAATAAACAGCCAGAGAGTTGGCTGGAAGAAGTGGCCCTCCCTCCTGCCTTGCATCCATGAATCGCCAAGCCAGATGGGGCTGGCTTAATGCTTAGAAGCTGCGGATTCTCAAACCAGTGCTGTCAAGGTGGGATGTTGAGGAGGAGGGACAAAGTCTATTTGTGTGCTGCCTTTTTAAGTATTTGGAGTTCCTTTCATACCTGTGCTGCTTTCTGCCGTGAAACAGAGCAGATTGCCTTTGCAGGATGCTCTACAGCTAGCTAGCACATAATGAAAATTCTTACCAGCTCTGGAGCAGTTCACTATAAACTAATCTCATAAACAAATAACTCAAACTCATCCCAACAATACCTCCAAAAAGCACTGCAAAGTAGCCTCCATCACTCTTTCTGCATCTCTGAAATGCAATCAAGAGCATCATGACAGCTGTAACGCGCAGGCCATGAGAAAATATGTGTCTGGATCATTATAGTTAAAATCCTGAGTAAGAACTGAAAGATTTGGCCTTTGAAAGGCATACTGGCTCTGATTTGGAATGGCTTCGTCTCTGAATAAGAATTGCCCATGTCTGGCAGTATGTAGAAATATACTGTTCTGACTAAGGAGGCAGGCAAAATAGCAGGAAATGACTCTGTTTGAAAATTAGACCGTAAATTTAGATATAGCTGTTCTGATCCTGGCATGATTTGCTACGAGTAAATCAATGTATTTTTGGCAGAGATCATGAAACAAAAAAAAAAGAGAGAGAGAGAGAGGGAGAGACGAGTAGAAATAGACTTTTATAGAGGAAACTAAACAGAGAGATGCCAGTTTGTGTTAACCGTATCATAGACTTCAAGTCACTGGTACTCCAGCCTATTGACAGCTGCCTTCTGATGTATTCAGTACAACCAGGTGGAAGGGGCTCCGCACAGAGAGTCTAGGGAATTGAATCCTGGTTTTGCATCTGGCTCAGACTTGCCACTGTCTCTACAGCTGTCCCTGCCTTTGGTACTTCTCCTACCTTTCCTCTGTTTAAAGGGCAATATTTGGGACAATTTGGGGAGGGGGCCAAAGCTACCTCCAAGACCAGAAAGCTGCATGCCCAGAACAGGTTATGCCTCTGTTGCTGAAGCTCAGGGGAGCAAGCGCAGAAGAGCAAAGTCTTGGAGCAGGGAGTGAAAGCCATCGGGACCTGGAAAAGGGGTCAGGAGCCTGGAGGGCAGAGCAGCAGGCCTAGGCTTCATGTGTGCATGGGCAACCAGGTGTTAAGCATCTGTAACTACATGCCTAATGCCCTAACTAGCAACAGGCTAATCCCAGTACCAAAGGAATACAGGGATCCAGACTAAGCATTGCCAAAGGTGCAGCACAGTACTGCTCTGCTCACTCTGCTCCCATTGCTAAAGCCCCCTCATCAGCTGACTAGTTATATCTTAGCAGGAAACAACACTGTGGCAGGTCAGCACGGTGCGGGTATGTTATGACAGCTGGAGAGGAACTTCCTGTGAGAGTTACTCCATTTGGTTGGATGTAGCTGGACAGGCTGAGATGAGGGAATCCCCATTTATAGTCTGCATTCCCAGGCTGAATCCCACAACAGGAAAGCGAAGGACCACTTAAGAAAGTGTCCCAGATCTGGGAGGGGACTTGGCAGAGTAAATCTTTCCGAAGGCCAGATTCCAGAAATCTGGTTAAAGTGAAGTCTTGGAAAAATATTGAGGTCTGCTGATATGCATCATGAAAAGGTGGCTTGTGTCACTCAGAGGGGTGGGGAAGGCAAAGGATGAGCCCAGAACATGATTCACTTGGCGCTATCCTCGTTTCCGCTGTTGGAGCCTCACTAAAACCTGTGCAGCAGGCAGGGTTGTATGCCTACCTCTGGTCCTCTGTCATGCATGCCCTTCAGGAGCAGCACAGTTCCTAGCCCGCTGCAATGCAGCCTGCAGTGGAAGATGATGGATTCACAGCAAGGAAAGATCTAGCCCAGCAACTGCTAAAAAGTATAATTCAGAGACCAGTTTCTAAGAAATGGCTTGCAAAGAAAAGAAACAGCAAAATTGCTGGGAGAATCTAGCTAGGCAGAATACTATTTTCCCCCTTTGTATTTAATGAAAATACTGGGTTTAGACTGTGCAAACACAACATTTCTAGCAGCCACGTGCAGATAGGTCCTTGCTTTTCTGTTCTCTCTGCCTACCGGTATAGTCCCATGTAGCTCTTTGGCTCTGTGGAAAAAGCCTGAAAATCCAAATTAGACCCATACAAAGTGACTATCTCATACTTAGATTGCCTTTACACAGTTACGCCTGTGCAATGCAACTAGTACCGAATGAGCAATAATATTTGTAACACAAGCATTTGTAAGGCAACGGCCAAGAATTATGGCAGTGGAAAGAGCTTCACAATCCTATTGTAGAAAGAAGCAAAACATTTTACCCTCTTAGAGAGCCTGTCTTTCCTCATTGATGGTCACGTCATACCCATCTTAAGTAGACCCAGCAATACTAGAGGAAAATAAGGAAAGAACATAGCATCAGATCTGAGGTCAACATCTGGATGGACTTAGGCTTCACAAAGGAATTCACTGACTCATTGGCACATGTGAGGACTGTCATCTCCTCTGCATCATTTACTCTTTAATCATGAGAGCCCACTAGAGTAAGGCTTGGCTTTCAGGAATATTAATGGAGTAATAATGCTATGAAAAGTGAAAAAAACAAGGCAAGAAACTGAGTAGTTCCAAAAAACAGCAGTATGACTCCCTCCCTACATACACACACACATACATATACACACACAAGGAGGGAGTAGCCAAAAGACTGACACTGAAAACTAACAAAGTCACCTGCTGGGTGTTTGAACAGGAATGGGATACGAGTCCCATCTGTGCTCTGACCCTACCTGACCTTCAGGGGCTCTGCCAGTGGTGCAAAAGGTTTGTGGAATGACTGAGGTCTCCCTGTGACCTCGGCGGGGCGTAACATGGACTCTCCCGGCAGGATATCCTCACCAGCATGTCCCCACTGCTCTGGGGCAGTGGTCCCCAATCCGGGGAGAGGGAAGGAAGAGGAAATAGAGTAAGAGATGATGGGCAGGGCTTTCCTGTTGCAATTGTTTGGAAGAACATGGGCCTTAGTGTCACTTCTGGACAAAATGTGCCTTGAATGAGTTGCTGCGGGCACAATGCCTTCCCGCACAGACCCAGCACACCCCTCTCCTGCATCATCAGAGAAGCCCCACAGGCAACCGAGAGCAACAGCTTGCAGATGCATGCCAAGGCATGCTTCTCATTGTGGCATGCTCACTAACCTGGGCCACGTCCTTGCCTTGCCTCTTCTCAGAGACCTTTGTCTGCATATGGAGCCTCGCTGACCAAGGATGCAGAGAAAGGGCTCAGAGCTGGTGTGCCGTCCCACGCATCTGGGCCCACAGTCCTGCTCTCCTGCAGATTATGAATGAACTCCTGAACCTCTTGAGGTTGATAGATCACAGGTGATGACAGGAAGTGATGGGGAACTTATTTGCTCATGACTACTCAGCTGCTGTTCTCTGTTATTTAAACTAGTGTTTTATTATGTTCATTCCTTGTGATCAGGAGGATTTGGAAATGCCTGCTTTGATTGTCCTATTGCAGTGACCTCCTGATTCACGAGGCCCCAAATTGTATTCCTCAGAGAGCTAAGAAATTTCTAGTGGCAGTTCCTGTGAAGCAGAGAAGACAACAGCTGCTCAGGTATCCCCTGCTCCATGTGGGAAAGGCCTGAATAGAGGAAGAAGTTTAGATTCTGACTTGATTTTGTGTGATCAGTTCCACCACCCCCTTCTGGCACCCTGCCTCCCCCAGCTGTGGTTTCAATTTAGCCAGAAGGTAAATCACTAGCTTGCTCCAATCCATCTAGTCTGCTCCAATCTATCACTATCCTGCTCCAATCATATGTTGTTGCATGAACTTGAAAGCCATTCTTTAGGCAGCAAAAGATGGCCTTTCCTGGATAAGGACAATTAAAGCAGCAATGAGTCTCAGGATTTATACTATGCACAATAATCAGCTGAGCAACAGATTAACAGCTAAACATTTCCAGCAACTTAGGAGGCAGTTTTGTTCTCAGGCTAAGGTTGAACCCTAAGACAAGCCTTAACCATTTGCTTCCCCTGTTTTGATAAATCCTCCCAGTCCTGGACAACCCAGAACATCTTTATGGGCACCAACAAGGTCTCTGAGGTCACATTCTAGGGATACCACAAAAAACAAGGAACAAAATGCATCCAGCCCTGTTTATTGCAAGTCAGTTGTTACGTCAGGCTGCTGTTACGCCAGGCTCTTCCCAGAAAGCAGAGTTGTTTGTCATGCAGTTGTTGTGGAAGTTTGTTTCTACACTGCAATACATGCCAGAGAAGGCAGTCAGGGTCTCAATACAACACTCGCCTCCTGTAGTGGTGCTTCTTGCTTCCTGTAGAAGAGAAGGTAGAAAAGCAAGGATGAGAAACACCCTCCTTAGTCAGAAAGCTGCTAAGGGCATTAATGGCAGGAGTTAATTGTCCAGTCTGCTCATGGTACCTATGAATTTGGTGGGTTTGCATTTCATTTTGCATAATGCTCCCAAGTACCTCTGGAACTAAAAATTTAGGAGGACATAGGGGAAGGTGTCACTATGGGTTTATGTTTGCGTAAATATGATAATCTAATAGTTTAACTGGGTAATCAAGGTTGTCGGTTGTCTCTTTAGGCAACAGAGACACATGTATTTGCAGAAAATGATCCATTTGATTTGTCTTGGTATACCTTAGATACCTGTCTACAAATCCAGCCAAGTACTTACCAAGCCAACATCTGCTTCACCACTGGTTATGCTATACTGAATTGTAGGAGTACACATGAATGTCTCCTGATTGCTCCTGTGCAGTCAGAGGTATTTTTATGCTAACCACCTGGTATGAGTTGGCAGCTAGTGACTAGGGGCTGTGATTTTGTGGTACTATTTCTTATTTCCCCAAATTCCCTACCCCACACTGAGTAGTTATCATAAAATATTTATATGACAGCCTGCGAGCCTGCGGCCACTTCAAATGGCATGGATGCTCTTATGGTTGCAGCCAATGTGACCATTCCAACTTTCATATTGGCTCCACAGCCAAGATCTTAAACCCATTTTCCCTCAAAGAGTCATCATCCTTGAGCCAGAAAGAGGTTTCCATGTCTGGTCACAAGATAGCTCCTGCAGCATTATAGTTCCACTAAGATTTTTCAGAAAGTCTCATCCTGTGAGAGCCTTTCCACTGCTCAGCCTGAAAGACAGTACCTCCTGTCTTTCTCCTCCTTAGCCCTTGTCTCCTCCCTTGCTTCCTGCCTCTGTGTCTTTGCCTCCGCTGGGAGCGTTCCCTGTTGTGTTGCTTCTGATATTGCTTGTATCTCGCCATTTCTGCTTTCAGGATCTCTGTAACAGGATGACAGCTGCATGGAGGAGCTGCCTGTTTCTCTGATGGGTGGTCTTGCTCCGTATCAGATGGTGAGTGGACACATATCTGGCCTATCTTTAGAGGTCAGCCACTATGACATATTGGGTATTTGTGATGTGAGAGAGTCACTTTTGCCAGATACAGAAATAGCCATATTTGGATGGTTTTCCATCACAATAGAAACTGCTTCGTGATTGGTCTTTGACTGTGAAATAAGAGCTTTTCCTTCCATCGCAGAATCCATGAACTTAGACTCAAGGCTAAAATTTTTACCTCTGGGCTTTCACTTCAGGGTTTTCACTGTATTAGGGGGAGGGCAAAGACAGTGAAATTGAGGTCTGTGATCTCCAGAACAGAACTGAAGCTCAGTAGTCCAGAGCCCACCTATGTAATGCTGTCTTCTATGAGGCTCACCACTTATAATCAGCTCTGATATAACGTGACAATGAAAAGGAAAAAAAGAAAGAAACAGGGAAGTTTGTCAAGGATAGGAAACACAGACTTGTAATTGGTTCCTACTAATTATTTTGTTTTCAGTCCAAAAATCTCTCCCGTTAAAGCACTGATGCCTGCCATGTAAGAATTAAATGTCAGAAAAACCAAACCACCCTGTAACTACAAGAATATTTTTTTCTGCTCTCTTGTTGAAGTGACATATGAATACTGTGAGGTTACTTCCATTGTGCAACTGACGCATTGTTATACCACATAGCAGGATGGAGCTGACCCTAGAAACTCCCAACACACAATAAATTGAGATCTTCTTTTGGAAATGACGCTAGCACTATGCATCTCAGTAATGATAGCCTTTGGGCCTTGTTCTGGAGTCATAGGGAGTTTATGAGATGTTATATTCTCCCATTTCCTCCCTGCTGAAACTTCCCTGGGAAGGTCTTTCAGCATCAGGATGTGTCACTTCCAAAAGGATGTTTGGGCAGTGTCCATGGCAAAAAAATCAGACTACTAATCTGGAGCTAGGTAGGCAGAAGGATGCAGTCTAGAACTGGAGCTGTTCCCAGGCCTGCACCACTGGTCTGATTTCCAGAACTAGACATGTAAAAACGTTGAGCCCCACAAACAGCTTCCATTATGTTAGTCTCATTGGTTGGCCTTTATACATAGAATACAAATATAACGCAGTCACACTGTCTTGTGTAGTAAAACATCATCCATCTTGCACATAGGTCTCAATCTGGCCAGGAGATATCAAAGTAAGTACTAAAAATAAACCAAACATTTTCAAACAGCCCAAAGCATCTGGTATTTAAAGTCAATAATGTAGCAGGTATAGTTTGTTACAACCTAAAGTCCTACACCAGGGTATGGATACCATAGCAATGATTTTATAACAACTTTAGAGAAAGAAAAAAACCCTGTTTTTCTCTCACAGACAGAAAATCAGAAAAGCACAGTGGCTTAATGAATATATCTTCTTGTTAACTGCAGGTCAAATACACGGTGTGATTGATACATATTATTTTCAATATCTTTATCAATGACATTATGATCATGATTCGTAACTATTACCTATTGATTATAACAATTATAACAGATGTAATAGTTAATGCTACGGAGTGATTAACAGCTACACATTTTCATTGCTCTTGCCACAACAGTTATTAAGTATAAACAAGGCATGAAGTGTGCTAGACCCTTTACTAGCACAAGAAATGATTCCCAGAAATAGTTGGGCATAGATCTGAAGAGCATAAGGCAGTGAGAGTCCTCATGAAAGCGTTGTTACAACACATCAGTCACCAACTAAGGATGTTTTATGTAGACAACAGAGCAAGAGAGCTTTAAGGCAGCCCAGGCATCATGATGAAAGGTTGTAATTTGGGGGAATTTCTCCTGGGAAGGAGCAGCAGAACAGGACCAAGAAGGCACTTGGAGACCTGTCAAGTAGGAGGAGAATGAATCATAGAATCATAGAATCATAGAATGCTTTGGGTTGGAAGGGACCTTAAAGATCATCTAGTTCCAACACCCCTGCCATGGGCAAGGATACCTTCCACTAGATCAGATTGCTCAAAGCCCCATTCAACCTGGCGTTGAACACTTCCAGGGAGGGGGCATCCACAACATCTCTGGGCAACCTGTTCCAGAGCCTCACCACCCTCATAGTGAAGAATTTCTTCCTTATATCTAATCTAAATCTACCCTCGTTCAGCCTAAAGCCATTACCCCTTGTCCTATCACTACACTCCCTGATAAAGAGTCCCTCCTCATCTTTCCTGTAGGCCCCCTTCAGGTACTGGAAGGCCGCTATAAGGTCTCCCTGGAGTCTTCTCTTCTCCAGGCTGAACAACCCCAACTCTCTCAGCCTGTCCTCATAGGAGAGGCGCTCCAGCCCTCAGATCATCTTTGTGGCCCTCCTCTGGACCCACTCCAACAGGTCCATGTCCTTCTTGTGCTGAGGGCTCCAGAGCTGGACACAGGTGGGGTCTCACCAGAGCAGAGTAGAGGGGCAGAATCACCTCCCTCAACCTGCTGGCCACGCTTCTTTTGATGCAGCCCAGGATATGGTTGGCCTTCTAGGCTGCAAGCGCACATTGTTGGCTCATGTGCAGCTTTTCTTCCACCAGTACCCCCAAGTTCTTCTCCGCAGGGCTGCTCTCAATCCAGTCATCCCCCAGCCTGTATTGATATCGGGGGTTGCCCCGACCCAGGTGCAGGACCTTGCACTTGCCCTTGTGCTGTGCACAAAGGCAGTGCTGATCGCAGAGCTCTATCACAGAGCTAGAAGTGACAAGGTTGGATGTGAGTGCGAGACCACATGGTGGACATGGATTCATTGGGGTCACAAGGTTATTCTGTAATACATATTAAAACTGGTTGTGCATGATCAGATGTAATTTTTCATGTTTTATGAGTGGATTCTGTTTTCGTTCCTTGTGTGAAGGCTATTACTAAAAAAATAAGCAGTTAGCTCATGTGATTCAGCCAACCTGAGGTGCATTTTTTTATAGTTACATGTACAATACTGCATTGTGCCCAACCTAATAGCTAGTCCGACAGCATGTGAACGTTCACAGAATTAGACCACAGCACCTTGGTTCAACACAGCCACCCCAATATGCTGAAGAAGGTCTACCAATACATCAGATCAGTCTACCTATCACCCGTTCCAAAGAAGAGGAAAGATTAAAGAGGAATGAGATCCTAACTGCTCCACAAATTATCCAGAGACAGACTTGTTTGGAAGAGTAAAACAGCTTGATACAGCTGCAGATTCTTCACAAATCCTTCCTTTGTTCATTAGCGCAAATTTGAGAGACTGGCAGTGAAGAGGGGACAGATGCATGATCAGAGCAGACACTGCACCAAACCTTGTAGCATTTTGTCCTTAAAACTGTTGCTGAGGTGTCCCATGGTTATTAAATGTGTGTAGTAAAACTGAAGGTCTCTATCCACATAAAGCAAGTCAGCTCTCTGCTAACGTGCTTGTAAATAAAGAGCCAGTTCCTTGCCTTCAACAGATATCCAGTACACATAGCTGCAAAACGGGCATGAGATGACATACAACCCACTAGCATCTGGTTTCTTTGGCTTTCCTAACCCTTGTGATTTGTGACATTAAGCCATCTTGCTTGTATGATTGTTCCAATGGGTCAAACTCTTCTTTTGCCTTTTTCCCCTCTAAGCCAAAGAAAGACATGCGGAATAAGTTTGCTCCTCACTACTACCCCACCTTTTCTTTTTCTTTTTTTTTTTTCCCAGTTTATAGTCTTAAGGGCCATCATAAGAGAAGTTTAATAATGCCCACAGGTTTTTACACTTCAGTGAAAGATGGCAATGCAAGTACTTAGGCATTTTTTTCAGAGTGGCTCTAGCAAAGATCTCCTTTATCTGCAGTATAGAGTCGTTCTTTTAAAATTACCATTTTATTATTTTTTTTAGTGTGTTGTATTTTACGGTTAAGGAGGTCTCCTTGTGAAAAAAGTGCACTTTATCTTTTATAGAAAGAACAACTACGTTAAAACAAGGACAGAGGTTTACATTTTTATAGGCAGAAAGTGGTTTCTCATTGACTTTCATACTCCTGTTTCATTTTCAAGGCTACCCAAAAAGCATGCATGATTAAGTGCAACTTGCTGGCCATGACTGAGGAGGTAAAACAGTAGAAGTCCAGAAAACAGAAATACTTCCTCGCTGTTTGCAGGTGGCAGGCTCAAAACGCACAGGAGATAAGCATACATTGTGCAAGAAAAAGAAGTCAAGTATTTGCAGTTGTAGTCATTGGGGGTACTAACAGGTACAAGCATGCCTAAAGCAATTTGATGAACCCGAGGACAAAATCTATCAAAAACGCATAGATACCATTTCTGCTCAGGTAGTCTGGCCAGTCGGGTATGATTGGCACAGGAACACAGCAAAGCCAACAAAGACAATCTCAGAAGCAGGGATGGAAAAGTCCACAATCATATACATCTTGCCAGAAAAAACAATTACTTCTTGCAGAAAAGGAAAGGGAGAGTCAGTGTCTCTCTCCTTAGTGGTTGGCATGAGCAGAAATTCACTCTATGGTCTTTCAAAAGCACCATGCTCAGTGTACCACCACCCTCAAACTTCAACCAGGGCTGGCCCTATTTCTTGGCTTCATCCATGGCCTTAAAGCTATTCCTTGGCCCTAAATATTTCCATTTGTTTTCTATTTAGATACATGCTTCTAGGAAACAGTGTCTTCAGATGGGGTCATATCTCTTATTTTGTTGGTAGGGCAACTTTTTGGAGTCCCTGGCTGATTATGCCTGTTTACCTTCTGATAGCTGTGTTTCCTGGATGGCTGCCACGTGTTTTTCCTTTCTAGTTAATCTTACGGCAATGATCCTGGCCTTCAACAGATATAGAGTGTTTGTCCTCCTGGCGTTCAATAGGGCTCTAAAACATAAACAATATTCATGTGTTTCTGTGTACATCAGCATTCAGAAACCAAAATCCTTTATGAGTAGCAGTTACATCCAGCACTCAGCATTTTCAAATCTCTGCAGACACATGAATTCATGCTCTCTCTGCCTTGCAAGGCAATAAAGTTTACGAATGACTCTCCACACTTCTGGGGAAGAAAGCTGAGAAATGAAAAGCTCCAGGTCGCAGAGCAAAAACTAGTCATATAAACAGGTAACCAAACTTATAAACAGGTAACCATTTAAAAGGCATCCAAGGAACCTTTCTTGCAGAGGTAACGTTTCATAGCAGGAAACCCTTGCTTCGTGCTGGAGCACAGCAGGCAGGTTTGATCCTTTGTCTGCCTACATCTTTCATCAAGGTGCATGTTACTAACTTGGGAACCCCACTGACATTTTTTGACTCTGGAGCCATATTTTACCTTTGTTTTTTTTTTTTTTTTGTCTTGTGCTGTTTTGCAGGTTCAGCTTTTGTATATCAATGAAGCCTCTGAGTTTTCTGTAGCTCCTTCAGTCCCACAGAGTGCTCTAGGAATGCTGTTAACTGAGTAAGACTTTTCCCTGACATCAACACTCAGCAATGCTGAGCTGAGAAAGCGACAGACCGTGGCATCTTATTGTATTTGTCTGAGATAGGATTCAATATGAAGAATCAGTGCATTGTTTCAATGTCTGCACACCAGTTAACTATTAATGAATTCACAGTCAATAAAATATACTCTCTGGGTAATATCCGGTCAACAGTTAACCTAGTAGTTATGTTTGGAAAAGAGTTTATGATCAATCCCCTGTTGCTACAACCTTATAAGTTCTGGAACATTCACTTGTTGGCCTGAAACTTCCCAGAAATTTTAGGGTGGCAAAATCAAATCTTACATGAGCAGGGAATACAGAATACAGCTACAAGAAGAATACACCTTCCCAAAAATTCTGCTTCAATATTTTCAAGCCAGTGCTAAAAGAAATATGCACCAGTTTGGTATTAAAGTTTGCCAGGGCAGGCATTTCCTGCAGAAATAATGACTGTCCTGCTTGAGGAAAGAACATGTATGGCTATCCCAAAATTAGGAGCACTGAAAAAAAAAAACCATGCTGAGAATATAATTTTTGATTGTCTTTTTCTTACATATACAGCTATTGGGTCATTTCTGGAAGATATTTTCCTACGCCTGTTAACTAGATGAATAGTTCTCAAGACTGCTTTGTCAGACTCCACTGTTGACAAGTTTTACTTACATGACTGCACTGCAAGTCTTCAAACTTGATTGCCTGGGAATCTCACTGGGACCTTAAAAAGAAGCTAGGTTTGAATAAACTTGGTAGAGTTATAAACCAATTTCAAAGTTATCGACAATACACACATGCACACACATTTATAGATGTATTACTTAGCATTACACAGTCACTTGCAGTCTTCAAACACTTAAAATGTTAATAATACTGCAGTGGTTGGCATCACACTTCATGTCTAAATGCCTTAAAGATGCAACAAACCAAACAAATAAACCAATAAAACCCCCACAGTTCTTAGCTCAGTAGTTTTAACATGACTCATATTTCAGCAAAGGACCCAAAACCATCTCAAACTGAAATCATAGCACTCAGAATCTGGTCTATTTTTGACCTGGTGCTGCCTTTCCACATCCAACTCTCTTACCCGGTAAAGTCATGTACGCATACATGTACATGAGGGTGTGACACAGGAGTGAGTACAAAGCAGTTTAATGGGCTGGCTAGAAAGCAGTGATAAGGAGGGGCTATAAACAGGGTTTCTCCTGTGATGAAGCTTTCCCTACGCTAATATAAAGTGACTTGATTTTGTTTATAATGTGGTACCTGGATTGCCCACAAAGTTCTTTTTCATGGGATGCATTTTCTTGGTCCCCCCTCATTAAAGTAAATCTGATTACATTTCAGTCTCGTTTTTTTTAAAGAGAGGGGAGCTAGCGGGGGGAGCTGGAGCCACACACTTAGATAATTTCCATTCAAATCCAACACAGTAGTCCTCTCAGCCAAGTTGCACTTAGGGGAAGGAGACAGCAGGGGAACAGCATTTTGTGCTATTCTTTGATGGGCTTCATCGGGTGGATGAAGCATGACCAATCATCCATAACCTGACAAGGTCTTGGAAAAGACAGAATCATGACTACATCATGTATACCTCCAACACCAGGACAATAGGGGATACTGTTGTGGGCTGCAGGGGTGGAAAGTAAGAGCATTTAAAGTTGTAGTAACAAGGAGAAATTATTATCTTGGGGGTGGTGGGAGGTAGGGGCGATCTGGCACAGGACATCAGAAGAAGCTGGTGGGGCGAGGTGTCTCATCCCCTCCCTGCCCCAGCCTCCATCCTTCCTGAGACATTTCAACATTCGTTATCCAAGCAGCAAGCTCTTTTCTATGACAGGGAAGAAAGAAATCAATTGTGTTTTTAAAAGCTACTTGGAGCCCACAAAAGGTGCATTGTTTCAAAATGGGTTGAGGGGGTTGGGTACTTTGGGGGGAAAGAGTTGAACTTACACCATCATTTCGTCTAATTATGCCTGATGTTATTCCTGTTGTCATGTAGGTTACTACAAAGCCAACTGTCAGCTTGTGTCCCTGAGAGCAAAGACTAAACTGTTACGCTTACAAGGACACAAGGCTTGTTCCTCTCTCCCTCCTCCCCCTCCCATACTACCGCAGGCACTGGCTCCTCCTTGGGATACCCACACATTTGGAAGAGATGTCGGGAAACGTGGGGGCAGAAACCACCTAGAAGATACCAGCCATTTCTGCTAGTAAGGAGACAACCACCAGGCTTATCCTGTAAAACTCCAGGGACATGCTGAGAGACTTCCAACCAGTCACCTAGACAGTGTCCTCTCCTTTTCTGTTCGGACAATGCATTTGCCATGTCCAATTCCGAGTCCAGGCACACATTAGAACTGATCCCAAAGCAAACTGTCCTGTCATCTCATCCAGGTTTTCTCTCAGACAGATGTCTTTGACAGAAAGGGAAGCTGGAGACCACCAGGGTGTTGCATATTGCCAACAAGGAAAGGCACAGGCCTCAGGGCAAAACAGAATAGACCACAAAACCAGAGCAGCTACAGCTATCACCAGTTTAAAATCTCAGACCCTTCAGTAAGTTCCACCTGCTCATCTGAAGCCCAACTCCAGCAGGTCAGTGACTTGACTTGCACTGACCTTCATCTTGTCAAGGTTGGGGACCTTGCTGGCTTTCTAACAGACCCTCTGATGATGTTTAGAAAATGAACAGAGCTTGGGCTGTCCCTGAGCTGGCTCTTCAGATGCGCATGCATCCATAAACGCCATCTCCTGCCAGTCTGGCTTGACTTGGCCCAGGGAGTGTGTATCCTAAAGGGCACTTGGGGTGAGGGTGGACTTCCAGCTCTGCCCCTGGGTTTATGCTAGCCAAAGCCAAAATAAACGCGGTTAGAACCTGATCCTTTGGCAGACCCCACCAATTCAGGCAGGGTCACACCTAATAGCTGGGAATGTGTGAACTTGAGTCACAGGACATAAACAATAGGCCAAAAGCCTAACACAATGTTCAAGGCAGCTTAGCAAACCTTTTGTTTTCTTTCATTTTAACTTTCGTAGGCTGCACTCCCTGACCTCTGCTGTCATCTTAGCCTAAGAGGACACACCATTTCATCATTGACTGGGAGTGGACATTCAAAACAGAGACTCATGTGTTTCTTCAGTGCTAGGGAAAAATCTCTCAGTCCGGAAGCACTGAAGTGCACTGTAAGTGTTGCCAAGGGCTTCCAAAGCCCCACAGGTCCAGACAGGTTTTTACAATGCTCTTTTCCCGTTTGCACATATTAAAAAAAAAAAAAAGAAAAAGAGAGAGACAGATGATGGGAAAATAGCTTGGAAAGATAAACTCTTTCTTGTTTAAGGAGGCTGTGCAAGGGATTCTTTTCTTTCACCTTTTTTAAAAACTCTGGTTTATAAAGACACGTCACCTGCCCCAGTCCCAGTCTCATCTGAGCACTTTCTGCTGTACTGTAAAGAACATCTTTCACGTGACTGTTCTCCCACACTCAAAGAGTGTTCTGCTTTGCTTTGTTTTTAATATGCAGGGACACACATTGCCATACACCTATGCTAGAGATGGCAAAGTCAAAAACCAGATGCTTACCTCTAAAAGCCATCCTTGTTTCACACTCACCAACTTCAAATCCTCCCCTTCATCCCCTTGCCCCTTTCTTTATTACACTGCATTACAGTGAAGGACTTGGAAGACAAGTGGGTCTTGGAGCTGACTTGGAAGCTATCTGACCTGGTTTCTGTAGGTCAGACATACTGACCTTGAAAGCTAGACTGTAAAGCTCACCTTTACAAAGCAGCCTTCCCAGCTCCAGTAAATGACTGTTGGGACAGACATGCTGGAAGCTGTAACAATAGCTGTATTGATGGGAGGAAAGATTTTATTGTAAGTTGGATTTAGGAATGAGTAATTATGCAAACAAGCAATTAACTAAAATAAATATGAATGGCTTCCTCTTTGGGGGGATGCTTTTAGTTTGACTTGTAGCAATATCAGAGGCAGGAGATTCCACAGGGCTGAATCAAGCCTTTAAAACAAAGATAAAGGGGCCATTACAATGAGGGGATAAATACTTTTCTGTCTCTCCTGTGCATCATTAAATGCTGTGTGCCTATGTATGCAACAGGGCAGCTGTAATTTACAGAATCAGAAATACATTAAAATACCTAAGATTTGAGGCCAAGTAAGGCCCACTTTATTGACCCACCATCTGTTGAACAGCATAATTCTATTTATTCCCATAAATTTCACTGATGCAAGACAGGACACATTTTTTTTCTTGGTGGTTATGGCTGTTATTCTGATTTCTCTCCCCCCTGAGAAGGCAGGCTGCAGGATGGTTGCAAGATAGCTGAATACGGTGATACTGCTGTCTGTCTTATAGCTTCAGCTAGCTCAGCTCATCAGATGAGACACTTTGGAAATCCAAACGTTTCTGAGGTCAGCCTTCTCCTTCTGTAGTGCATCACCACCTTGTTTACAAGGCCTGTTCTGCCCCACACTCCTGCGCTGATGGAAGGCAGCTGGGCTGAGAAATCGGTGCCAGATTCCAGGAAGAAAGAGAGACCTTCCTATAAGAGAAAAGGCAGCCCTGCAAGTTTCTGAGTGGGAGAGGAGGTAGTGGCATGGATAGTGGTAGTGGTAGGGATGGGATCTAGGCTTCCCTTTGGGAACATCATGCTGATGAGCCCCCACAGAGGAATTTGCTGGAGATGCAATAGTAGGAATCGCTGAAGCAATTTGTGATTTTCAATCTGACAAGCAGGAAAATATCCCCCTCATCAAGATCCTGCTTTTTCGTTTTGGAAACAGAATGTCTACAAAATGTGTTCCCACATGACTTTGTGTTCCCAAATGATTCCTTTCATTTTGAAATTCACCTGCCTTTTTGGAAGGTAACATTTAATAATTAAAAAAAAATCCCAAATCAAAATGGCTTGTTTTATTTCAGGTTGAAGGAATGAAATATTCTCTGTGGAACAGAAACAATTCTCTTCCCTATTATTTAGGTCAGATGCAAGACTGAAACATTTGCTATCCTTTTGTTATCAGCTGAGGTCTAGAGCCCCATCTCCTGGAGTCATGTGATTATGTTGGAAGCTTAGTTTGGTTGCTTTTGACATTTGTTGCCCTTGTGGTTTGGAAGATCTTGAAAATGTGTTTTAAGCATAACGAATGTTGTGACGTCTGCCTGAGCCTCCACACATCCGGAAACAAAAGTTTCAAGCAGAGCTATCTGTTCCAAGTTTATCAAGACAATGTTAACTCCAAGGCTCACTTACGAGGTTCTGCCAGCATCACTCACGGAGAGCTTGCATAGGACCAGATGCTTTTATTCAAACTCAGTAGGACTCAGTTTATCCCCTCAGTTGACCCACTATGGTACATCAGGAGGAAAAACCTACTCAACATGGGTAAGCCTGTTCCTCTGTCCTATGGGGTACTAAGACCATCCACTGCCTGGTCAACATTCAATCCCAGTGCTGTTATACCATTTTGCAAAACCAGCATTCTGCTGTTCCTTTCAAGGATTTGCATTCAAGCTTGCTGGTTCACAGGCAATGTCAACACACATTGATTACAGTTCAGAACCTGAAGGAGAGGAAATGACACTGAACAAGAGCTCTCATGTTTCGTGTGGCTTCAATGGTGATGGGGTAAAGGACAAACTGTGCCACAGCTACATGAGTGCAGCGGACTCATTTTCAGTATGGCTGTCTGCAGTGGTAAAGTCAAAAGAGAACCATGAGTCTGAGCCAGGGCCTGGTCCAGGGCCAAGACCATTTCCTCTCTAGCCTTGGTATTTACGCCCTTCAGCAATCTGGAGGTTTATCTGCCACTGCCTCTCTCAACCGATTTATAGTTATTCATGAAGCCGTGGCAACTTGATTGTGAGTCTGAGCTCTTCACTGTCATTTGGCCAAGCCAGGCAGATTTCACTTTCTTAACTGCAGCTCAGAAACCAAGCTAGCTCAGCCACCTCTGGTCATTTTGGTCATCCTTCCTCTGAACTGCCTCCACTTTGTCTTTCTCTTCCTGGCAGTGACCTGACACCAAACTGTCTTCTTACCACTTTTTCACAACAACACACCAGCTAGAAAGAGGTCTTCTCCCAAGAACAGAGGCTGCTGTTTAGGATTTCTGAGCTCCATGTTGCTCAGTTCCCTGGTCTCCCACAGACTCACTGTCAGGCCTTCAGCAATTAAACTCCATCTCTGGTGCCTCAGGTCCAACTCTCAAAGGACAAGAGCAATCTTTTTTTCTAACTTGCAGTGGAGCTAAAGCATGTAATTCAAACCCAGCTGAGCTCCTCACCAAAAAACCCCACAGACCTCCAAAAAAAACCCCACTCTTTTGTTTGCTTCCTATTAATGCCTTCTAAATAGCCTGTCACAATTTGGGGATGAAGGGGTGCCATCCATCTGTTCTTCTGTTCACTCAAACTCTCCCCTACTACCCACTGCAGATATATTGTAACCAGCAAGACAGAGCTCTTTCTTTGCTTCTCATTTGGACTGCAAAACCCTTCCATGACAGGTCTCATCAGGCCTCTGTCCCTCTTTGACTGAGTTTGTTTATCCCTCTCCTGGACACTCAGCTCTTCCTGAGTTTGTCTCTCCTTTCTAGTCCATTCCTTTTCCCCCTTGCAATTCCTGTCATCCCCTGCAAGGCATTTCATGAAGACCATTGTGCTCACATGCTTTCTTCACAGCATCTTGCTCAGTTCAGATGGGGAGTTAATGATTTTCCAGGGCAGTGCCATGGGCCTCTGCATCCCCCCTGCTCACCGAGCATCTCCAAAACTTCCCTAAGAGAACCTAAACTCCTCCATTTGAGGGAACAGTGGGTCAGAAACCTTTCTGCTGGGGGGTCTTTCTGAGGTTTGCCACCTCCAGGTGTTCAGGGGGAGGCCAAAAGAAAAGAAAGTCAAGAAAGCCAAGAAAGCCAGAGCAGCTGCAGAGGCTGCTGCTGAACAAGGAGACAGAGGCTTGGCACACCCAGAGAGCACACCAGAGGTGCAGCTAGAAGGCAGAAAGGCATTGGGTGGTGGAAGAAGAGAGGAGCAGGAGATTTAAAGGAGAGGGTGAGGGCAGCCGAGGTTAGAGATGATGGAAGGAGGGGAAATGTTGAGGTGGTTGAAGAGGAGGAATGAGGGTGAAGGGGCCACAGGAGGGTAAGAGGACTACCATCCCACTAGCTGCACCCGGATTAGGAATTATAAACCTACCCACCTGCCTGCCCCATGACCTTGCCTCAGAGAAAATGAGAACAGGAGAGTATCCCTAATCCAGACCCATAGAAACAGCAGAGAAAATTCATTTAACCACTCGCACAGAACTTGACAGTTGCTCAGAAAGGCCTAAATATCTCCAGGAAGTAACTTCCAGACTGCGTCAGGTGTTTTTCCAATCCCCAAATGCCTGAAAGGTAACAGCTTCATGGCAAAAGCAAGAGGCAGCTGTTCAGGGTGACGGTGTATGCTTTGCAAGATGTGCTTGGGTCAGGCAGGGCTGCTGACAGTCCATGGCGAGGAGTCCCCAGGGACCACCCTGGATGTAGAGATCAATCCTCAACCTTCAGGCCCAGCTTTTAGGCAAACAGAAGAGCACTGTGCATTCAGGACTCACAGCAAGCAGCAGCTCCAGGGAACCAGATTAGGGACCCCCTGTCCCCAGCACCATCATAGCTCTGGGGAGCAGCTATGCACCTACTGCTGAGGGTCCTTGAAGCAGTGACACAGGCTGTCTCCTAGTCAGTCCGTCAGCAAGCAGCACTAAGGAAGAGGCAAAGTCTGTAACAAAAGCAAGATCTTTAATTAAAACAGGCCCTATGTGACTTCATCACCGCACAATTCTTACTGCCTCTGCCCCACAGAGCTTCTAGTTGGAGCCAGGCAGATCATCTGCTGGGGGTGAGCAGAGGAGAGCTGCAGTCCCAGCTTGCTGATTTTGTTCAAAATATAGGTGATTTTACTCCAGGGACTGTAATATCAGTGAAAGTGCAAGTGAATCTGGTTACTGGAAAGCCAGGACACAATACGCATTTCTGATGTTTCGGGGAATGTTGCTGTCTTAAAGATGATAGGATAGCACGCCAGCTGCTGGCCTTGCAGGACTTGGAAAGGAGCTGGGGACAAAGTTCCTGTTTATGCAGAAGTGACTGAGTAACCAGTAATTTTGGGAAAGGAGCATTACACACTCCTAAAGAGCAGTCTTCCACTGGGAGGTTTTCAGTTTGTGGTCAGTCGTTGCAGTGTGAGATTCATGAGCTGCCATCCAATACGCCTCAGGCTCGGGCCATGGCTGAACGGCTCAGAGAAAGTCCCCCAGAAACAGCAGGGAATCTGGTTCCTGGCAAATGGGAAGCAGATTTGGGACAGGGGCGTGACACTCACTTGGAGTCACACAACAGAGACACATACAGGCACAGGAGTCAAACAGCACCTAGCAAGAAAGGCACGCAAAGGCTGGACACGTCACTGGGAGTGGACAGCGGGGGAAAGAGCTCTCCACCATAAGCGCTGCTTGCATGTCTGGACCCCATCCAGTCTCATGCTGCTACCCAGAATACTACACTTTCTCTGTCCTCCCCATGGCTGCAAAATCTGGTCATTTCTCTATCATGTCCTGGCTTGCTGTTGTGGCTTTTGTTGAGGGCTGAGAGGAGCAGCATTGGCCCGTGTTCTTGAATGAAAAGAGAAAGGACGAGCCCACATTCGCTTTGCTGAGGATCCGGAGTCTCAGCAAGTCAGATGTGCCATGAGCATGAGTTTGGAGTCCAGAATTGGCCACAGGGACATCAGAAGTTGGAGGTCCTCCCGCATCAGGCAGGTAATGGCTGCTCTGTTTGTCCGTCATGCTGAAAACTGCCCGTGGCGAGCCTTGTTGAGTGTCACCCATAGCCCCCATGCAGGCTGAGATCCTGCAAGAGGGGTGCTGTCTAAGCAGGCCTTGCCTAGGGGCTCCTGAAGACAAGGGCCTCTCAGTGAAGTCATGCTGAGGAGCCAGGAGCCCCATCTCAACCAACACTAAGCCAAGGAGCTGGCAGCATTTGGGGCCCTGTGGGTAGGGGACAGCGTGGTGAGGAAGGCTGCTTGCTGAAAGGGAGGGATGCTCACAGTGCAAAGGCAATTAGGTTTTGGCTGAAGCAAAACTACCTCCCCCCCACACTAAGGACTCCATCATTCCACATCCACCTCATTTTATCGGTTTGATGATAAGCTCCAGGCTTATCATATTTGGCTCAAGTTTCCACTTGTGCTGAGGCACAGCAGAGTGAACTCAGTGGCACTGAGGGAGGACAAATCTCATTTTTATGAGTGTCAGGCTGCTCTCACCAGGTGATGCCATGGCTGCGGTTCCCCTTGGCCTTGCTGCACCCAGGATCTCATTCATGTTTCTCTCCTTTTCTGTGAACCTTTAAGGCAAAGGTGAAAGATCCCCCTGGAGTCTTGGTTTCCAAAATGTCAAATCCCTGCTACAACCCTCCTTTAAATGTTAATTTTTTAAAAAAAAGAAAAATTAAATTAAAAAAAAAAAAAAACCAGCCAGAAGCTCCAGCACGAGCACTGATTCAAAAGATAAACCTGCAAGAAGGGCTGGCTAGTGATTAAACAGGAAGGAGGCAATTCTCCATGGGCTGCACAACGCTCAGGTGTTAGGAAGTCTGTGTGGGAACCCAAGCCCAGTCTCTCGGAAGAGAGAGAGGCTGGTAGAGTGGTTGCTTGAAGTCTAAATATCTAAGAAAATAATGAATACGTCTCTCCATGCAGAAAATATCTCTGCTGATATATCCAGCTTCACCAGATTACAGCTTTCCTACATTCGCTCTGGAAGTTTGCCAAGTAGTGTACACTGAATGTAAAACATTGCAGGCTTGTGACTGTTTTCCTTTCTTTTTCAAGATCCAAAGTCAGAGACGGGACTTTTTTCCTTTTCTACTTATTTTTCCCAAAGAGCAGAGACAAACCTATTCCTTATGTTGAAGAAGCTGAGATCCTGAAAAGATTTTTGCCTTTGCATGCATGGCTTTACATGTCCCCCTTGCTCAGCCCTGAGAAGTGTTCTGCTTTAAAAGAATAACATGGCATGCAGATGCCTATAAATGGAAGATGAAATTGTTACTATTAAGCCCGTGCCCTGCCAAGGCAAACAAGTGCAGCGCAAACTGTGTGTGCAAAGGAAGGGAGCTGAGAAAACTTGAAGTCAGCTGAACCATAACTTCACTTTAATTTTAACATCACTTAAAACTACATAAACACAGCCATCTTATTAATAACAAAGCTAGCTCCTCAGTAGAGCTGTTGTTTGGAAAGCCAAGCCCGTGCACACGGGTGCAATGGGAAGAATGTTGCAGGAGAGACATGCCTTCCAAAGCTGTGTTTTAAATTTAAAATAGTTGGGATGTCTGAGACGCAGCAACTTTGCAGGAGCCATGAATAGCATTTGATGTCTCTGCTGTGGTTCACCAGGGTCCCGACCTCCATAGGGCCAGGAGTTTGTCACAACTGGCACAAGGAAGAAGAGCGCAACAGGGACAGCTGCTACCCGTCCATGAGGAGAGCAGCTCCGCTTGAACGGGAAAATGCTCACAAATCCCGGAGGCTGCCCAGCCTGGCTTTCTGCTTTCTTAGTGGAGGATGATGTGTTAGGACACTTTCATTCTCCTCCTCTCAGGCTTTGCAAGAGCTGTCAGTATGACCTTGAATGAGTAAATTGTGTATGCAGATATTTTAAAGTACACACGCCCACTTGGCGCATGCAGAAGTCAACGGGGTGCAGCGGTATAAATCCCCAGTGCATTTTTCCACCTACAGTTCTGACTTGCCTGTTGAGGTCTTTCTGTGGGATATTTGTACCCTCATATTGTGCAGAAGTGAGCAGGCTCTTGGGGTGCATCGTTGTGAATAGTTCAGTCCTATGCTCTGTTTGCTGTTTAGTGAAATGGTGAAAATACCACTTTGCTAATTAGGACGTGAAAGTGATAAAGTTACAGGAACAGTCTGCAGGAGTCTTGAGATACACCGTAGCAGACAGCAGAGCAGAGCAAAACGTTTTTACTGTTGTCTTGCAAGAGTGATTTGGTGTCTGCAGTGATCTGATAATCTCAGGGTGAGGAGTGAAAACACGCTGGTACAAGGCTTGTTCTTTATTACTTCTGACATTTTACAAAGGCAGGCTGGCTCAGCAACTCCCCTAATATATAGCCCCTAAAGCAGAGATGCAATTCCTAACGCATTCCTAATGAAACTCCCCTGACTTCCACGGCCTTGTGTTAAGACTGGATTTGGCCCTGTCAGTAAAGCACATTTAGATTTCCAAACTGAAAACTGCCTCTGGATTCCAGAGGGACTTGAAAAACTCCCAGAGCACTGGAGTGCAGCAGTGAGATTTATGCTTTTCCCTGACTTTTCACTACTCAGGAATACATTTGTATGGCCAAAGTAAAGCCAGATCTGGCATTCTCCACTCTCGATTTCTCTACTACCCAGGGAACTAAATGACAGTGTAGACTGGAACAGTAATGCTCTAAGCCCCAGAATAGCTTTTTGGGGGTATTTTCACAGCCTATGGAAAGAATGCATACATGGATATTTGAAATATAAGGTCTTGACACTTCAGCTCACCCCAGTCTGGAGAGCCACTGGTGACACAGGTTCCTGTGTAGAGGCAGAGACATGAAGCCAAAAAAAGCTCCTTCTGATATTTATTTGTAGGAAAGTACCACCTCTAGTCTCCAAGTGGATGGAGAACTAGGTTTTATCGGGCACTCTTTTTACCCACTGCCAAAAACAGTCCAAGCTCTGGAAGAGGGTGACCCCTAAACAGATAAGACAAGCAGGTGAAAGGAGGAAAGAGGCACAGGGAAGGTCGTACAGAGCCAGAGCATCCCAGCAGAGGCTCAAGGATGCTCAGCAGCACAGGGAAACTGTCTATTGCTGCTGCAGTCCTGAGGCAGGAGTGTGGGGATGGGGAGCAGCAGAGCTGGGACTGGGAGCCAGGGGCAAGCTTAGCTGCTCCTTCTGTTGCCTGGAGGTGAGAGGAGGTGGGGGCTGCGTATCTCGCAGCCTTACCCACTGCCCCACAGACCCCGATGATCCTTCGGGGTCAGCTGCCACCTTCCTGGGGGCCTGGTGTGGATCTTCCATGCAGCCCCAACAGCCAGCTGAGACTGCTCTAGGGAAACTTCCCTGGCATCCCCATCCATCATCTCACATCCCTTTTGCTTGGTGGCGGAGCTGGCTGAAAGCTCTCAATCACTACCACCATTGCACTCATAGGTGTCTCATTCCTTCAAGCCTCCCTCCCTGCCTGGTGCTGGGAGAAATCATAAAGTCTGAGTCCTACTGTTAGCAGCAACCACATCCCCACAACCTCTCTCATGCGTGTATCAAGAACAAGGGATGCTTTAGCTGCTTGTGACAGGGCTTTGGAACAGAGGACTGCAGTACAGCAATATTTCTCACCCAATTATGCATGAAGCACTGTCAGTTTGAAGGGCTGTGAAATGACTGCAAATTATTAATTTTAATATTTCATGTTCTCATATGCAAACATACAGCCAAAACGGGGAAAATAATAAAGGAACATTCAGGGGACAGTATTCCTTTTAGTAAGCTGTGAATGAAAAGTATTGTGGCCACACTGACAAAATGGTCTCTGGCTTTTCTCTTTTAGGAGTGGTTGTCATATTAACAAAGGTTAAAAAGCCCAAAATGAGCAGGTCTCTGGAGGCCTTTCTCATCTCCATTTCTATGACTTTATAATCTGAAAATGACTTGGTTTCTTTTTTTTTTTTTTCCACTTTTGTATTGCTGTTTTCCGTCTATTCCCATTGTCTAGATACATTCATGGGCAGCCCGTACCCAGCTGTTCTTGTGCCAACATTGTACTTGAGTTAAATAGCTCTCTTTCCTTCCCAATATTTAGGCCCCTGATGTATCTGTGGCAGCCTGTCCTACCCTTTTCAGCCTTCATTTCACTAAACTCAGCAAGCTGAGCTCTTCCAGTTGTTGTCTGCTACATGAGCGTGCTCTTCTCTGGGCTGTTGCAGGACCTCTCCTCTGCACCTCCTCTTTCTTTAACACTGGTGGGATTACGGTAGTTCTGCCAGGATTTGCTGCCCAGAAAATATTGTCTAAGGGAAAATTACCCAGTTGAAGTTGGATGCAAAGAGAAATAGGAACTGGTGGGAAGAGGAACACCACTGTAATAGCATTTTCTAGTCTCAGAACTGGCTATATATAAAAGGGATGTTATTGCTATCACAGTCCTTCTGTGTTTTGCATTGTGGTTCAATAGTTTGGATAGATAATCAAGGCTACTAACGAATTCATTTCTTTATTCCTGGCTTGGTAGTTCTCACCATAGTTTGCCCAGACCCCTGATTTCAAACTGGATGAGAGCATCCCACTCTACCAAGACAGATCAGCTGTCCTGCAAACATTGCAGCCAGTATGAACCTGCTACCCTTGGGCTCCGCAATACTCCCCAGAGATCTAGTCTGAGGTCAAATCCTGATTTCCCAGCTTCCTCTTTAGGTGCCTCCTCGCTAGTGGCACAGACTACTGAGGTACCCACATTGCTCTCAGATGACATTATCCCTTGTGAGGCCATAAGCTGTAGTCCTCTCTGAGCCACCAAAGCAGAATCAGAGTACAAAGAAGGATTTTCTCTGCACTGGGTCCTGAGCGGTAAAACCTTATGGAGGACAAGGTAAGGATACGCCACTGCTTGTAGAGCACAGAGAGCAAACATCTTGCTCCTATCCAGCTGGGGAACAGCAGCAGCTGTGAAGGAAAAGAAGAGAAACAGGGAAACAGGCTGAGTATTGAAAAGTCTCCATGTACTAAAAAAATATAGCTGCATTTAAAGAGAAAGGGGAGACTGACAATCCCGGAAGGATTTTATTGTTTGCATTTGTAAGACGCTAGGCATTTTTAATGATGTGTTAATGACCATATTCTATTCAGATGGGATTAATCACACTGCCCTTTCTCTGTTTAAGAATTTAGCATCTAGTCTTAGCTGGCCATTTAGGATCCCCCTCTGCTGAAGGGCAGGAGATCTATCACTCTCCAGGAATGCTCTCTACAACAGAGGGCATGCACTGCCATCCAGAGCTGTCAGCCTCTTTCCACGCACTGTAGCAGTACATCCAAGCTCCATCCCAGCCGTGCCTTGCAATCACCCCTTAAGCAATGGCCACGCTCTCCTGCCATAGCCAGGGATTTGGAAAAAATAACTTGAATTGCCCCAGAGTTAGAAGCCAAGTCAAAATTAGATTATGGGAATCCCATTGTTAATGCTGGTGAACAATAGATACACACAGTCCCACAGGATCAGAAACACACCCCCGATTGCATGTCACATATTGTTCTTCCTACCCTTCAATATTCATAAATTTGCAAACAAAATTAAGCTCAGGAAAATAATATCTGGAATCTCTTTGCCCTGTAAATTGCCTTTCCCACCCTCCAAAAAATGCTACTGAGCGTGTTCCACCCTCTGTTGCCCTGGGCCAGACTGAAAGGGCTGACTAAGGGCAAACATTTGTGGGCATTAGTTGATAGGTGAACCAGGACTTTCCAAAGAGCCCGGTGGTGTATCTAGCTCTCTGGTGCTGAGAGAGGACCATCCTGTGTAAAATCACGCTCTTTTTACTCTCTGTTACATTGGGCAGCCAAAACTGGAAACCTTCAAAATCCTGAGTCATCACTGAAGATGGCAGTCTTTATTTTAAATACTTCGGGGAGGGACTGTAAGCATTGGCTGCTATGACTGTTGCCTCTATTTTTGGTTCTTCAGCCCTCAATAAACAGGACTATAGAAAGGCAGAGCTAAATCAAGAGGCCTGGCCCCTACCTTCACAGCCATTTGTGTTATTCATTGACTGATGCAGGTCATCTTAAAACTTGATACCAGGTTTTACTGGTGCTATACCCATGGTGGACATGCTCCAGACCTCCTCCCCTCTGCTGCTTAGAAACTCTCTTCTAATTTCTAGTTTCTAAGTTCATTCATGGCTAATTCCGAAGAGCTTTTTTTTCTCTAATCTCAATATAAATAACCCCCAGCAGCCTGGATAGTTTGTTAGCCGGGCTGTAAGTTGTCCCCCATTGAAGGCTTTGAGAACCCTGGACTTTGGCTCAAATCAGATGACAACTAATGGCATTTGCTGTTTTTCATGGGGAAGGACTGTGGACTTTGTGGTTCAGATGTTGCTGTGACCCAAGTGTTGTGTTGGAAGACACGTTTTTGTATAACAGCCATTTTATCTGCAGCATTAGTCAGAGCTAACTTTTCTTTGTCCTTTGTCCTGGGGCTCTGTTTTTTGGCACCACCTGACATTTGACTCAAGAATCAGTCAGTATTTCCATAATGATTAACCCACCGATTGTCAGCATTCATAGCTTGGTGTTAAATATGGGAATACTTTGATTGCACAGATGCCAAGTGACCGTTGCTAACCAAATAAAAACGTGTCTTGAAAGCCTCCCTCCTGGGCACCCTCAGCGCTGCGGAGCAGTCTCAGGAGGCAATCAGGAGCACTCTTGCTTTTGCCTGTGCTACAGAGCACTTCCAATGCAATAATTACAGTTCAGAGCAAAACGTGTGATTGCACTCATTGGCAATTTCAAGGAAAGAGTTTAAAAAAAAAAAAGAGAGACATTTTGGTGCTGGAAGAATCTGAAGGAAATGACATTTTCAAGGGAATTTAGTTTCTTGAAATACAAAGTTTTGTTCGACTTTAAGCCATTTTCTGTCCCTTTTGAAGCCAATTTGCTTCTCCAGAAATGCCAACAGTTTTCATTTTTAGCTCCTCTGAAAGGCTTGGGGATTTTTTTTATCTTCTGAATGTTTTCAAAAGAAAATGTGGAGCCAGAAAGTCATTTCAAACAAACAAACAAATGAGAAAATAACAAAGTGCCTGATTACAAAATGAAACATTTCAGGGTTTCTTCTCTTGCCACCCCCCAAAAAAATTAAGAAGAATTTTGAGATTTCTTTCTATCCATGTTTTTTCATTAGAGAAACTTTCATCTGGGAAGTATTTCTGGGAGCTAATCAGAGGTACTGTGCATATTACAGGTGCAGCAGGGCAGCTAGTTGCTGTGGACAGACAGTGAGCTGGGAAATCTCTGTCTTTTTAATTAATTTGTGTCTCTTCCTTTGCACTCAGGCAGACAGTAAGAAGTGTAATGCCAGGAAAAGCCAAATACTTCAGCGTAAGAATTGATAAGGGCATGAGAATTCCTTCTTATCTTTAGTGCCTTGCATCCTGCAAGCAGGGAAACCAGCTCTTTTCTTCCATGATTTTTTGTTGTTCGATGTTAAGTGAGTCACTACACTGAATATGATGGAGCAAAACTTTCCTAGTGTCCTGCAAGTCATGGAGAGACTCTGGGAAGAGGATGCAGTGATAACCAGCTCAATCAGGAGAGGAAAGAATATGGTCCCTAGGCAAAAAGCATTCAAGGCAGGAGTCGTCTGCTGGAAGAGAGCAAAAAAGCAGGTCAGAATATGGACCTGCCACTCCAGTGATGCAACTCTGACCTGGAATGACCGCATATATGGGTCCAGGAGATCACGGGATGTTTGTAAAATAGATCTCTCTTGTGTAAGCAACAGGATAAAATTATCCTGGCAGCAGCTGTTGTTTCCCAGAATGAGGATCAAGGCTGGCTGTTTTTCCTGCAGTATTCAAGACATCAGGCTTTCCTATCCCTGCGATCCTGCGGTTGCCGTCCCGTGCAAGTGGTCTCAAACATGCAGACGTACACATTTCTCCCTGACACAGTATCCATGCTAGTGTGGCACAAAGTTCCTCTCAACATCTCACACCATCTGCGTAAATCTGTTTCCTTACTCATTTCCGCAACATAAAAAGCAGTAGAAGAAAGAATGGGGAATGCAGAGAAAAGAAGGGAAGACAGGACAGAAAAACAGAGTAAATCAAGCGACTTTGGCAATATAATACTGTCTTGCAGCATGCCCAGGACTTGAGCAACAGACAGGGTTGAAGCTCATTTACAAAGCTGGAAGTTAAGTCCCATTTCCAGTTTTTAAAGAGGACACAGACTTTCCCCAAGTGTCTACCCAAATGTGTGCTCAGCTAGTGCAGTGAGGACAGATCCCGTCGGTGAGGGTGGCAGACGGTCATTCAGCCGGCCGGGAGAGGAAGGAGGGTGGTTGGAGGAATGTATGTCTCACCACGTGACGCCCGACAACCCGGCATCACCAGTGGGGGTGAGAGAGCCGGAGCCGCGCGGGATTCCCACTCCAGCAGGTTGTGGGCTTCTTTGGGGCTTGCTGCTCGCTGGCTGGCCACCATCCCACACAACCTGTTCAACCTCACATTGGTAGGTCAGGCGTGAGCTCAGCAAAGATAAAGTGCCTTTCCGCCCCTCCATGAAACCACGCTATTCCCTCTTCCCCCTCCAAAGGAGTCCACATACTTGCATTTTTATTTTCCTGGGCAAAGAGGAGGGTGAGTAATAGATTTGCTTTGTTACTGGCAGCGCTCACCACAGAAGTGTGGGCCTGCATCTGCTGCTGAGATAAATCAGAGGAGATGGCAGGGTGGTCAGGCAAGCATCTGACCAGAGCTTTAACAGTGCATTTAATTTACAAGCAGGGGAAAGATTTAATATTTCCGTCCCTCTGCAAATACACTCATGTGGCATCCCCCCACCTGTCTCCTGGGGAGTTGGGCTAATTGCCACAGGCTGAGGAGCTGAGCCCAAACTGATTTTACAGAGCACTGCAGCTAAGCGTGGCTGTGGGCAGAAGCATTAGGCATTACGATATCGCAGTAAGGGCCCCGGTTATCAATGGCTGAGGAGCAAGCAAACACCTGGCTGGCTAGGTTGCATTTATTGCAATAAAGAAGTTTATTCGGATTGTAAAGAGATGTGCAGCCAG
Organism: Balaeniceps rex; assembly: GCA_013401315.1. NCBI lineage: Eukaryota > Metazoa > Chordata > Aves > Pelecaniformes > Balaenicipitidae > Balaeniceps > Balaeniceps rex. The sequence goes on from VYZW01010005.1 coordinate 61,367, forward strand.
ATGCTGGCTATGGCAGGTAAGATGCAGCAAGCTTCCAGTTTCAGTCTCTCCATCAAGACCTGGCTCGTGGAGCATGCCATCTCCATCACCCAGATCCAGTGTCCCTTTTGTGTGCCTCACCCTTGGGGCACTCTCCTGACCACATGCTCCCAGCACCTCCTGATCCCATAACCCTGGCAGAGTTTCCCTCCATGACGCTCAAGGAGAAGAGCATCACTTCCATCCTGTCCATAATATCATGTTTTAGTGGTTTGTGGATTTCTCCAGCGCCCAGGGCGGTGTCTCCGGGGTCATGACTCACCATGGGTGGGAGCCGGGGACAGCGAGGGTGTCTGTCAGCGGTGGGAAAGCTCTGCCTCCCTCTCCCTGCAGTTGCCTGCTGGGCTTATGGGAATAATGCCCCCAAGTACGCCGCGGCTGGCTGGATTATCAAAGATCTTCAGCTGAGATCTTTTCACACGGTGCAAAGTGCCAGCCGCTGAACAGCTAACCTGATATTGAAGGACACATTGCATTACAGCCTCTGAACTGGCTTTGTTTTAAAAGTGCTGTCTTTTGTCTGTAACTCTTTAACTTTCCGTCTCTTTTTACCTTCTCTGGGGCCACTCTCTGTTTCCCTTTTTCAGACCTTATTTTCTTCTCCTGGCCAGGCAGTTCGCCTTTCTGTGACATGACCATCAGGTTGTGGGTTCAGCTCACTGAACCTAAATTCTAGGCATCTGTGCTGAACTGGTGATCTAAACTCCTATGGCTGATGAAGAAAAAAGACACTCCAGAAGACAAATCTTCCCTCTCATTTTGATTTCTTGGTTAGACTGGCAGAAATCCTCTCCTGGAGTTGCCAGTATCTCTCCAGCAGCCATAGAGAAAGTTTCATTTATGTAAGCCACCCACTTTTTAGGTAACCGGAATATGGCGAGATAACTCTTGCCCCTATCTTCGGAGAAGTGAAAGGCGCGTTTTCTCCTCCAGCTTCCTGGTGGCCTTTTTAAATAAGCATAAACACACAGGAAGCTTTGCGGGGGTTTCATTTTTAAAAAGGAGGGGTTGATATGACTAGATCATTAGGAAGGATTAATGCCAATAACAAAGTAGCGCTTTCCACCTTTGGTTTGCATCAAACTGTTGTTTGGTTTGTCTGTATCTAATGAGTATGAGCTGCCATCAGTAGACATGACAGATGCCGTCTTGCTTAGTTTACAGGGGCTGGACCACAGTCTTGCAGAGTGAGAGCCATGAATTTGCACTGCTTCTCCACAAAATCAGCCTCTCTCTACCACTTTGGACCTTCAACACAGCCAGGAGCCTTGCACAGGGTCTCATCGGTGAGTTAGGCTGGCACTTCTCATCACCAAAGCCCATTGAATGCTTTTAAAACACAGTAGCCACAGGAATCACTTCATCTAGGACTTGAATACAAATACTCCACAGCAGGATGCGACTCTTGGTTTTGGCATAGGTTTACTGCATGGTCTGTGGACCAGCTGAGGATGGTTCTGTTCATCTGGGAACATGTGTCTCTGTTACCCTCCTAACATGCAGATGGGGAAATGTTTTTTAGCATCACTCAGGGGTATCACATCACCCTATTGGGAGGGAAAGGAAGAATGTTACTTCCAATTTAAGCCAGTATGATTTTTGCATTTGTAAGACCAAGCATTCAAAAGCATGAGTTCTGCTGCAGAAATCAGGAATTAAACTTTAAATCACAAACGTTTACTTAACATGAAGAAGTATGAAAGGGACAGCACACAATTTCAAGTTTTTAAGTCTTTTAAATATAACTTTCTAACTGTATAGGCCAACTCCAAAAGTTAAGGAGCCTGTTGTTATTCTTAGCTAAAATGGAGATGATATGCACTCATCTGACTCCAAGAACAGGCCTTTTAGGAAAAACACCTGCAGTTTGCCAGGGTAGGGTGGGGGGCAATTTTAATGAAGAAATTTGATGAAAGGATGCAATTCTTCCATTCTCTCCATCCCCCAGCCCAAACCTGGAGGTAGAAATGTGAACACAGATCAATTTAAATCATGGCTTCAGGCTATGGGGTTTTGGCCCGCTCACTGCTTACTGTTAATATCAAAGCATGAAGAGTTTTACATACTGAGCAGTATTTTTTTTTTTTTTACCCAGCTAACACCCCTTTCTCTGACTGCAGCTAGATGAGCTGCTGAGATGTAACAGAGGTGGGTGGAGGGGTGGCCAACTCTGGACCCTCACCCCGTCTCCTCTTCACTGACACTGCTGACCATCTCCATCGAATAGCCAGCACAAGCAGCTCTGCAATCACCTCCAAACGCAGCTCCCTCAGAACAGCCCAGGCTGCTTTTTGGAGCAATTAACAAGCAGTTGAGCTGGTGGGTTGGGAAGGGAATGGAGGGAACAGAGATGAACAGCTGGACAGTAATAACTTTCTAAGGGGATCGGTTGCCACTGGAACAGCACGTCTGATCACAGATTTGCTGCCAAGCATCTGTTTTCCTCCTACCTCCTGATGTGGTCCAGCTTCTTTGCTCTGACTCTGCTCCCTCCTTCATTTTTGGAGACCGTGTTTCTCAAATCCTTATGCATCCTCCTGGGCTCAGCAACTCCACAGGCCCTGCCAGTACATTTGAGAATTACCTCCCATACCCTTGTGTGCTGTTCTGCCTAACAATGTCATGCCAAACAGGCTTAATCAAGCTCCCCTGAACCAGTCAAATCTCCAGGCAGTCCAAATTTGTATATTTTCTTAGGCAGAGTAATATCACACAGAGCATTGAATGACAGTTAAAAACCACATCTGGATCTTGCTCTATTATAATACATCCATAGCCCTAAGGGGAAGCAGTGTGGTTTAGTGATTCATGAAACCTGGGTTTTATTCCCAGCTCCTCCACTGCCTCCTTGGGTGACCTTAGCTCAGTTATTTCACTGCCCTGTGCTTCAATTTTGCCATCTGTGAAAATGGGGGGAGTGACAATGCCTCCTGCCCAAAGTCCTTTGATATCCTCTGAAAGCAAGTGCCAAGCACTATTGCTCAGCCTCATATGCCATTTCTACTTGGGATTGCATGCAGGCAGGTGGTGTGCCCCACACCTTTCCTCCCCATGCACACAGGTTCTCCCACACCTTGGTGCACCTCTGCAGGCTCCATGAGGCCCTCCCACGTCTTGCCATCACTGCCACAACTGGCCATACCAACACAGCAAGAGCTGTGACCCCGTCCCTGCTGCATGAGGGAGCAGGAGGAATGCCACAGCATGGACCAGCATCTGGGGGCTGTGCCATCCAGTGTGCCCTGCTAGGAAACACCATGCTCAGTGGCAGCCCTGTCATTTCTCCTGCTGTGACAGGCATTTATTTAATGGCCATGCTAGTTTGTATATGTCAGCAGACAGGAGCAGAGAGGTTTATGCAGACTGAAAGTCCCAATCTCCCTTTCCTCTTGCATAAAAAGAAAAACTTTCGAAAAAAAGAGTGTCCTGTGGAGAGGAAGCAAGTACATCCAACCCCTCCTCAGGACAGCACAAAGTAGTGATTGTCCCTCTATGTGTTATGTGGCTCATTCAGCTAGGACCTGCCAAGACACAAACAGTTAAGCTCCTAAAGAGCACAAAGTGACAAGCCCTGCTTTTCCTTTGAGAAATATTCCCATATTGCCCAGGTTACAACCCACTAGATCACAACCTTGAGCTGAATGTTATCATGGCTGAGATTTCCCACCACAGCAACATACAGGATACTTTTTTGGTTTACTACCCACTCTGAAAAAAAAAATGCATACAGCTAAATAAAGTGAAGGTTCACAGCTCTGACAAAGCCTTTCAGTGGGAATCTGGGACGCTTTTCAAGTGTTACCGACTGCTTTATTTTCCCATGGCTCTTTCCAAGATAATAATTGCTCCGCAGATGTTTCCCTCAGGACAGTGAGATGTTCAGGTACCAGGGCAAAAGCTGAGGCTTTGGGCTATCGTTCACAAAGCTACTGTTACCTGCTGCGTTCTTGCAGAGTGCAGCCTTTTCCCATCACAGAATTTCTTAGGCGTCTGGTTTATCAGAAACACTGTAAATTTGAGCCCTCTGGCTAATTGTGCCTGATTTATGTGAATGACGCGGTTGTGTCTGTATGCAACATGAATAAGAAAAGGGAAGGCACTTTATTTCTGCCACACACGGTAATTCACACATGCCCAAATGCACGACTCTGAAATATGTTACTCAGCACTTTGGGAAGTCAGGGCACTTAGATGTCTGAGAAGATTCGAGCTTCCGGCTTTTGACACATTACCAGCTTTTCTACAGGTCCTGCAAAACCAAAAATACAGTGTTCTGCGTTTAATCTCCCACTTTATATGTGCTTTTCTCTGTCCTTAAACTGGGAGAAGCAACATGGACTCTCCTTTTGCTTGAGGATGGAATGCCACCTTAAGAAGAAAGGACTTTGCTTAACGTCCCCAGCGTCACAGTGAAGACGGTAGTTATCTTCCTTCCTAGTAACACTGCCACCTCTGACTCCTTCATTTAAAAATAGGTCCCATTAAGAAAAGGGCTCAGGTCTTGAGAACAACTATCCCCTCATGTGGTAATTTGAGGTCTGTAAAAGGCAACCCCCCGGGCACTCACTGAGTCACATACCCATGTGGACAATGTTTACAACTGCTTGTGATGGGTATGGTTATACAAACTCAGGTGATGGGAGGAGCAGCTCGTATTTGTGGAACAAGCACTGGGCGTCTGACTGCTAGACTTTGTCTTAGTGGGCCACCTGGGGAAGATGATGGCGGAGCTCACCGCAGTCCAGCTAAGAGATCTATGGGCTAAACCTCCTCCAAGGACCAGGGATGGCAGGTTTGGGTACCAAGTCAAATCCAAGAGTAGGTGAGCCACACACCTAAAGCAAATGAAAGGAAGAGCTACTTCAGAGCACATTCATATGCCATGAGATCAGACAATCACTTGCTTCAAGGAACTGATGCCACGAGGCTGCTTCCCTCTTGCTTCTAAGTCTGCTCACAAAACACTGGCTTTATCCAGCTTGAAAAGACCTGGCCCAGAGCTGCAAATTACCAGTGCTCCTCTGTAGGAGCAGAGGAGGGGGCTTCCCACCACCCACCCTGTCTAGAAAGGATGACCACTCAATAGCCTTTCCTCACAACCTGACCAGGAGGTCGTTCTGATAAATCCCAAGAACTCTTCCCACATGGCAGCTTTTATGTAGGACCTATGAAATTACAAGAAGCAACTTGACCTCTTTCCTCTGCCCACTGTAGGTCCAGCTAACCTGTGTGCCACATGCTTCCAGACACAACAGAGGTACTCTTTTCTCTGCAAGTGCAGGGGAGAAGAAAGGGAGCGAGAAACCCTGAATGCAGCTGCAAAACTTGGCTTTGATGTGGTTGGGCAGAATGTTGAACACTATGGAGGTCTGGCCAGGCAGGGATTTGTACGGAGTTAAAAGAAAAATATACTCCACCTTACATTGCTCTATTAAACTGGTCTTTCTTTTCTTCTCTCCCATATAACAATGGAGGGAATATTTTCTGCCTAGTCACATTCACACACACACACACAAACCAGCCTGGAAAAGAAGCCAGATATATCACTTGGGATCCTATCCAACAGTCTCCTAGAAATAGAAAGCCAACAAGAGAAAACACTTGGTCACTGCCAGACTCCAGTGCTTCTGTCTGAGCTGAGCTCCTTGGAGCCAAAGCGGTCACTGTAATGTCAGGACATTGGATTTCACCAAATCCGAGTTAATTGCAAGGAGCCCTTCTTGGGAAAGGCAGCCAGCCCCACAGCCCATCAGAGGGGGTGATCTTTGATCTTCAGGGCTTCCTGAGAGCCTGTGGTGGTGCCGAGAGCCTGTACCACTGCCTGGTTTTGGCTATGAGCGGCAATGCTCTTGCACCATAGAAACTAGCAGGAACTGTTTTCCACGCAAACCTCTCTTCCCAGAAGCTCAGGACTGTGACTTCACTTGAGTATCCTTGCTAATGCCTGAATATACATTGGGGACCGGACATAGCTGGCTTTGGCAACATTCCTTTTCTAGAGGACAAACAGACCAAAAAACTAATAACACTATCTTTGTCCCCCAGTGCACTGAGATACAACTTGGAGTAGTAGTTTGATGGATCTCTTTACACCTCAGCACAGATTCACATTCCTGGGGAAGCTGCCCAAACTCACCATGCTGGACTACTACACAGTGACATCTATTTTACAAGCAAGCATAAAACCCTCCTTCCTTCCCACTGCATAATCTTGCAGGAGAAGGAGAAGGCAAAGGGAACACCTTCCTCCAGATAATCAGCTAATTAATTAGCATATGCCTCTGTGTAATGCTTTCAGCAAAGCCTTGTCTGTGTGCTAATTAGTATCATTAGCTGGTGCCCCAAGGAACGAGCTTTGATTACCCTTCTCTTACTGATTATACAGGAACAGCCAGGCAAATGCTTTCATAGGTCATAAAATTATCTCAGCTCTTCTTAAAGCTCATCTACAGCCCTGAGCTCTCTGACCTGCTGTGCTGATCAGTCATCCATGCATTGACTGAAAATGATCCTTCTTACTAGTTGCCATCGGACGCAGGCATTAGACCTGGCACGCAGACATAGAAAAAATGTAGCCTTTTATGATGTTAAGCTTTTTCTGTAGATTTACATATTGGTTTAGCCCTAGCTGTGGTCTAACAGAGGAGGCACATTTGCCTGGGTCATCTTCTAAGAAGCAGTTCCCTACCCCAGACTCTTCAGTGACCCCTGACCAGGCTGTGTAGGAAGAAGTTAATTTCCTACATGGGCTCATCTCTATTATTATTTTAGTTTCTGTGGATTCATTTGATCTGGACCCCTCAGATTTCCCTTCCAACAGCCAATGTAACCCCAGACTCCTGGGTCCTCTGAGCTCCATGGAGGGAAGAGAAAGAGCACAGTGTCTCCTGCAAAACTTCCCATGATTGCTCAGCTCTTCCCTCTGTGCTGGTACTTGTCCCAGTGGATCTGCCCCTTCCACTTCTCTCTGGATTATGAAGTGTAACAGGCACCAAAAACTGTTGACTGCTCACAGTCTTCCCATGATGTGAGTTTTACTAGCAGAAGTCACATTTCAAACCCATGTGCTCAAACATTTTGTGAAACCAAACATTTATCTGTAAGAATTAAGACACTGGTGCTTTATATGCTCACTCTCCTTCAGGCTGGAGCTTGAAGCTTGTGAAAACGCATATTAGCTGTGTCACTCAGCTATAGACAAAACTTGATAAAACCTACATTCAAATACAGTGCCAATCAAATGAATGCAAAATAACAGCGAGCCATCCTTTCTTCACAGCTAGCTTAATAGGATGAATTAATAACGACAAATTACTTAGTTCCAGGGAGCATTTCTGTAATAATTAAGGACACACTTAAACAGTCATGAGCAACTCTTTCACCTCTCTGTGGGCAGCTGCCTTTTGTGCTGGATCACAGAGGGTGGTGGAGTGAGGAAAAGGGACTTGCAAGCACAAGAAACCAACAATGTCAGACAAAGAAAGAGAAGGACAAGGAAAAAAGTGCAAGGTCAAGGGCACAGCACCATCTCAGACCTGACAGATAAATGTGAAGGGGGCTGTGGTCAGTAGCTGAGTGCCCTTTTGGCTGCAAGATGGAACTGAAAATAGCTGATAGTAAATGCAGAAGAAAATGAAATGCAAGCAGGCATGTTTTTAGTTCTCTGAGATAAGGTCCACCATATGCATTTACAGTGCTTGGTAGGAACAAGAGTGGAGCAGGAAGGACTCTGTAAAATCCTAGAAGTGCTTTTCAACCCACAGAATCAGGAATGTTGTCCAAGGAGCTGGAAAAACAATAGATCAGTATATTGCCAAACTGCGCAAAATGGCTGACTCATGCAATTATCAGAGCCACTATCACCAAGCAGAACAATATGCCCAAATTGAAAAGGAATGTTAGAAAGACATGGGAAGACTCAACAGAACCAGTCACATGCCAGTTTCAAAATCCGGGCTGGAAGGAAGCCGGGAATACATTGTACGAGACAAAAATTTACAAATGTTCTCATTCATCTTCCTGTCAAGCTGAGCGGGCACCCAGAGCAAAGGCCCAGCTGCCTCCGGAGAGAGATGCTCTTCAGGCAAGCTGACCTGCCACCCTACGTAGCCTAATACGCAGATGAGGTGTAAGCTGAAACGTCATCTTACAGAGTTTCTCAAGAGCATGTTGTGGAGTGGGAGCCAGGATCCAGGACTGATGAAACTGCCTGGTCTTCTTGCAGCTCCCATCACAATACAAAACAATGAAGAACCTCAGCCAGCAGTTACTGGGCAAAGAAACCCCATTGCACGTGCTCTATATTCATACTTTATCCAGGAGTGGCTTTCGGGTCACATTCCACCAGAGTGCCCACCTACTGTCAGGCACAAGGTGAATTTCCTAATTTTAATAAATTAAATTATACTAAATTAAATTTAAAAATTATTAACACACTCTCACAGAAACAGACAAAACCCAACAAAAATATTAGGCCAGCCATTCTCAAATTTCTGCTTGCAGCCTTGATAGCATCTACAACCACTGACATTAACACACATATATAATACACACATATACCCCTCCGTGCTACTAGTCTTAGCACTGTTAGAGCAAAGGTGTAACAGTGAAAAAGGAGTCTCTGACTGAGAAGCAAAATTTCAACCTTAGATTCCTGCACAGATCCAGAGTCAGGATCCAGTTAGTTCCTCAGAATAAATCATGCATCCAAGGAGGAAGAAACAACAGTAGAAATCATAAATCCTTGTTTGTGCAACAGGCTGATTAGTGGCCATTGACTTCATTGCAGCCAAACACCAAGAACTGGGCAAGAGCAGAAGCTACAAGCTCTTTAGAAGAAACTCAAAGGGAGACTCCCTGTGCAGACCCTGCTCTTCTACTCACTCTTACTCAACCCCTCCTGGGCATTTCTGGAAAGCAGATATTTGGCTAGGCATCATCCCTTCTGCTCAGTAACTATCAGAATAGATGCCAGAACATACCTCACCCATAAGAAAATCAAATGGAGAACAGATTCATGTGATCACAAGGCAGATAGATGTTCATTAAATCGCCAGCCCACCTGTGTAGTGTTACGATGGGCAGAGGAGCCTTCGAAATCCTGCTTCCTAGGAGCACATGAGTTAACACTACTATCCTTCCTCTCTGAGCTAAGCTGTAGATCTGTAGATTTTAATGTCATTGATAGCACATTAACTACCTGGGCACAACATGGCATTTAAGATTCGTTTTGCCATCTCTTATAAACAAGGCAATAAGGCTGTTAAAATGGATTGTGATATGAACAGGAGGAAAGGTATAATGCTGAAGTATAGAGAGTGAAAAGTGCTTTACTCCTTGAATATGCTTATTGCGGAAGGATGGCTACCACATCCAGCAATGACTTGGTCCTCTCTCTTCCTGTGCTGGGAGGAAATGTACCCAATGCACCTGACCAAACCTGGTTCTCTTTAGCTGAAGACTTGCTGACGTCCCAGAACAGAGCATGGTAATATTGCATGAAGCTTCACAACGCAATAACGAGCCACTATCCTTGTCATCACCTGTCCTGGCTGACTTGGTCATGTGGCCTGCCCAATTTCTGAACAAAAGCCGATTTGTCTGTGATGCAGCTATTTTTAAGACCACGTACCAACGCATTGCTCACAAAGCCTTCATTATTTAATTCTGCAGTAAGGGCTTTGCAGACATGAAAATGCTTTCATATGTTGCACATAGCTGTGAGCCTGTATGTTTTCTCTTTTTGTTTTCAGAGCAAAAGTTGGAACAAAGATAGCAGGACTAAACCAGAGCTCCTTTTTTTTTGCTGGTAATCCTCTTGGACCCCGTCCAATTCTGTGTCACCAAGTAACTCTTTCCTTTCTCGCAGAGTTTGTATCTATTTCCTCGCTCTCTCTATTTCCTTGAAGAAACACTGAATGTTCTGCAAGCAGCTGATCTGTAAATAGAAGCCTTGGTTGGCATCACCAACACCTTTTCCTATATTTGGGGCTTTTCTTAAATGATGTGAGTCAAATATTTCATAAACCAGTTCATGCTCCACCCAGCCATAAGCTTCTAGGCGGCCAATGAACATGTCATCCTTTTGCTGTAAGAGGGGAATCAGCAGTTGCTATTTGCGTACTAAATAATGGTGTTTCCATGGCTGCTGAGAAAGGACATTTTTATCTTTGGGGTTTTAAAGGAAGAGGGGGGATCGGGAAGTTTATTCTGGAGAAGAAGTCTTGTAGCCCCACAATTTTTTCCTTCCTTTGGAGTAGGACAGCATCAGACAAAAAATGAAATTTCCCATCAAATACAATTCTGAGGCAAGGGACTCAAATATCTTTTCAAGGCAGTCAAAGTATTCCACTTCTAGGAAAAAAATTAGTCTTATTTTTTGTAGTTTTGATATTCCTCTTATAAAGTCTATTATAGAATCATAGAATCATTTAGGTTGGAAAAGACCTTTAATTTCATTGAGTCCAACTATTAGCCTAACACTGCCAAGTCCACCACTAAGCCATGTCCCTAAGCAGCACATCTACATGTCTTTTAAATACCTCCAGGGATGGTGACTCAACCACTTCCCTAGGCAGCCTGTTCCAATGCTTGACAACCCTTTCAGTGAAGAAATTTTTCCTAATATCTAATCTAAACCTGCCCTGGCACAACTTAAGTCCATGGCCTCTTGTCCTATCACTTGTTACTTGGGAAAAGAGATCAACACCCACCTCATTACAACCTCCTTTCAGGTAGTCGTAGAGCGCGATAAGGTCTCTCCTCAGCCTCCTTTTCTCCAGGCTAAACAACCCCAGTTCCCTCAGCTGTTCCTCATAAGACTTGTTCTCTAGACCCTTCACCAGATTTGTTGCCCTTCTTTGGACACGCTCCAGCACCTCAATGTCTTTCTTGTACTGAGGGGCCCAAAACTGAACACAGTATTCGAGGTGCAGCCTCACCAGTGCCAAGTACAGGGGCACAATCACTTCCCTAGTTCTGCTGGCCACACTATTTCTGATACAAACCAGGATGCTACTGGCCTTCTTGGCCACCTGGGCACACTGCCGGCTCATATGCAGCCGGCGCTGACCAATACCACCAGGTCCTTTTCTGCCAGGCAGCTTTCCAGTCACTCTTCCCTAAGCCTGTAGCATTGCATGGGGTTGTTGTGACCAAAGTACAGGACCTGGCACTTAGAGCTTGTTGAACCTCATACAGTTGGCCTTGGCCCATCGAACCAGCCTGTCCACTAGAGCCTTCCTACCCTCAAGCAGATCAACACTCCTGCCCAACTTGGTGTCGTCTGCAAACCTACTGAGGTTGCACTCGATCCCCTCGTTCAGATCATTGATAAAGATATTAAACAGAGCTGGCCCCAATACTGAGCCCTGGGGAACACCACTTGTGACCGGCCACCAACTGGATTTAAATCCATTCACCACAACTCTCTGGGACCAGACATCCAGCCAGTGTTTTAACCAGCGAAGAGTACACCCGTCCAAGCCATGAGCAGGCAGTTTCTCCAGGAGAATGCTGTGGGAAATGCTTTACTAAAGTCTAGGTAGACAACATCCACAGCCTTTCCCTTGTCCACTAAGCGAGTCATCTTGTCATAGAAGGAGATTTAGTTAGTCAAACAGAATGTATAAACTTATAAAAATATAAGTTACATTTTTCAAAAATGGACATCTAAAAATTTAGTTTCTAACCAGAAAATGTTAACTTTACTAAAAACTTATCTTGAAATAGACATTCATCAATATCCATGTGTGTGCCTGGAGTTCTTCTCTTTCTATGCATTGTTATTTTATGAGAGAAAAGATGTTTCCTTGGGAAATTTCCAAACCACTTTTATTCATGATGTTGTCTGTTTGTGTGGTATCTGAACACTGGTCCTCTAAAATCAGTAGCAATAAATACTTGTTTAGGTTTGAATTCTCCAGTCACTTACGTCCTGTATACTGCTGAGACAGATGGTGGGTCAATGCAAAATGACAACAAAGCCATGCAGAGTCAGTGGTGGGTTTATGCTTACGTCTAGCATCTCAGGTCTAGCTATCACCAGACCAATTTCTCTTTCTTTCCACTCTCACTGAAATGAGTTGAACCAAGAGATTGGGATTGACCAATTGAGATTGGATTTCTGATCCCAGAAATTGTAATGTGGAATCAGGATCAAAACTTCAGATCATGGGCATATTTCTAAGGAAATAAGACAATGCTCTTACCAAGAATGCTGGCATAGGCTATGTCTACATCTGGGTAGAGTGGCACACTAAGAGAAGATCTGTAGCATGCAACAGTTGATGCAGAGAAGCCAACACACACTGTACACCATCCACGCTATACACATTCTTGACGTTTTCCTTCTCACTACCTCTAGCTTGGCTCCACGGACAGAAACATTCCAGTGTGGATGGAGAGCACTAGGTTCACTTCTGCTTAGCTTCATCTGAGACCACTCTGATGGAAAACAAAGTTTTCATGTGGAAAAGTGGGTAAGTGAGCATGGCTCACATAAATTTCCTGACCCAGACTAATGCACCCATGTAGCTGCATGTAATATCACTCTGAAGCTTGTCCAAACCTTCAGCAAGTTTGAATAAAATTTTCTCCACTCACAAAAAGAGGTGGGTACAGTGATATATTCTTTACATCTCTTGTTTTAATTTTGTAGCAAGTTTCAGACATGCCAGTAAAGGAGAACAACAAACTATTGTGCATTTCATGTCTACAAAGCCAGCCCACCCCATAATTGTGATTTGCTTTACTCATGCCATCTGCATTTTTTAAGCGTGAGCTTATGCTGGGTTACGTGGCAGGTGAATGAGAGACAGTGGATTCCTTGGGTAGACCCAGTAAGTTTCACACTAGCTCACCTGGGCACTGTAGAGATGATAACCATGCAAGCAAGATACTCCATATATTTTACTACCTGAGGTTTCCTCCTAAATCATTTTTGGTCTACAGCCATTCCTGAGCTTGTGTTTCTCTAGACAATGCTAGCAACATCCACCAAGGCTGTACAAAGCCCAGGCAGGTGTATCTACATGAGCTGTAGTCACACCTCTGACTGCAATGTGGACTTAACTCCCAAGGGATTCACCCCTGAATTGAGCCTGACTTCCTGAGATGGCAGGAGCTGCAGAAGAGAAAGGACCTGATGGAGAAGTATCTATCTAGTAAACCAGCAAGATTACCAGCACTGCGTGTTACAGTCACCACCTGCCAAACACTGCTGTGGTATTTCCTCTAACAGCCAGCAACCCCTGTGGGATCACACATTTTGATGGTGGCCCTGTTCCACAAAGGGTAGATTGTCTTCATCAGAACTTCCAGCACCAGTCCTTGAAGCATCATAGCTGGCCCCTGAGGGCTCTTCTCAAAAACCTAGGCACTATCCTGCTGCAGCCTGCCAGCCAGAGGGACATTTAAGAGCCAGACTGATGTCTCAAAAGGAATAAAAAAAGCCCTCCTGATCAGATCACTCCCCCTCACCTGTGCTGGACAGAGCAGGATCTGTTGGTCCTACCTATATTTCGTGGAAGCCAAGTTTTCTCTGAGGTTTTGTTTTTAAGAACATGCAGCAACCATTTGCTCACAAAGCATCCTTTCTTTAATTCTACAACAGAGCCTTTGCAGAAATGAAAATGCTTTTATATTTTGCACAAAGCCAAGAGCCCATATATACCTCTCTTTGTCTTCAGAGGGAAACTTGGAACATAGAGAGTAGGAGTAAATCAAAGCCTTTTTTTTTTTTTNCTCTCAGGACAGCCATGCAAAGCCATAGGGTTACGTGTGCACTATTCATGGTACTTCAATTGGTTTTGACGGTTGGGCTCCGAATGCAATGGCAATGAGAGGAAGAATCATGCAGAGAGCAAGAGAGAGCCCCTCCTAACGTAGCTGCCATGAATCTGGGCTCCACAACCTGTTGTTCTTCCCTGGGGACTGCTGCTAAACTGGAAAGAAATTATATCAAGAACGAATGGAGGGGGATTGGTTTAAAGAGCAGATTGCGTCTGTCTTGCTAGTGGGATGACAAAGTCTACATGGAATCCTGTAATAGTCTAAATGACAAATGTCCACTGATGCAGCTATGTAAACACCACGGGAAATGTGTCAGGAGGTAGCACTGCCCAGCATTTCCATTTTTAAACATTTCCATTTTAAATTTGAAAAAGATTACAGAGACCATGAATCTAAGGAGCAGAGAGACAGTTCTAGCGCCGACCCATAGTGCATCACTGGTCACATCAGGGAGAAATAAAATCCCTGCCAACATGGGGGAGTACTGTGTTGAATCTGCAGCTTCTCTTTCCCCCTAGAAAAAGAGGTTCTTAACTGAGAACCCGGGTGTCTCGCAGAGGATTTGCTGGAGACCCAGCCACCATGCCCGTTCAATGACTCATTTGAAAACATCCATTTTCTGAGAGTCTTTGTTTATGGATATTTGAGCAAATAAATGTCAGCTCCTCCTCTCCGGTTATTAACGATACAGTTGCTCGGCTCTGTCTGCACAAATTCTGCATCCTTATCTGGTGCCTCATCTTAGACACAAACTGAATGACCGAGATAAGCCATGTGCATCTCCTGTACTTCAGCACCATCAGCAACAGCTAATCTTCTCTGGGATCATCAACCAAGCTCTACCTGCAGGGGATCCATGGGGGCAGATATTATAACAAGAGCTATCGTCTCTTCATGTCCAGATACCTTCTCTTGAAACCCGTGGCAGGGGGCGAGGTGGGGGCACAGTCTTGTCTAAGAAAAACAGGATTAAGGTCACCTCTGTGGGGGTGGCCTAGACAACCGACCTGGTAGTCAGCTAAAGAAATCAAGGATCTTCTGGTTCTCCTTTCCCCTCACATCATAATTTTCATGGGAGTTGGGGTACAGATCACTGAAGATTTTGGTACAAGAAGAATATAGCAAAGCAGGTCGGATTATTTTTTTAATAGAAAAATGCCAATTCATCTCAACTTAGACTGTTCAAAAGAGAGTTAATACTACCAAATTTTGTTTTGAAAGTCATAATTGCCAAAAGTATATGTTTTAGGTTTTTTTCTTTTTATTCAAAATGCATTTCCATTTTAAACTATAAACTGTAGAACAATTTTATTTAAAGGCTAAAATCTAAAAAAAAAATTTCAAAAATGTGATTTATTGATGTCATTTTTTAGTTTGTCAATCTAAAGGAATTGTTCATTTCACATAATTTTTGGCAATTCAAGAGAGTAAAAATGAAAAAAAGTTTAAAAATCTCAAAAAAAAATCCTTAAGAAAAGAGTTTCTTTCATAGTCATGTATTTGTCTAATGAAGGCAAATGAACAGTTTTGACTGTCTGGTAAGTGCAATGACAGCGATGGAAAAATAGACTACAGTAACACTGTATCTTCTAAGCTATTTATTTTGCCACTGTCTCATTTTCAGCCAATTTATTTTTTTTAAAAAGCTTCTTTAATTTTATTCATGCACTTGTCCAAACAAAAATTGAGACTTTCCAAAATTCAGTGATTCAGCTGACTTAAAATATAGGTCTGTGTGCATGCATGGTGTAGTGGGAAAGCCAGGAGACCTGTACCAGCCACCATCCTTTCTCTCCCTAGCACATTTCACCTCTTATGAGTTGGAATCCAGCTGCTCATTCTTCTAATGTAAGTCCCCAATTAGCTTCTTTCTACACTTGCAGTTGCTGTTGCAAAGAAATAGGCATGAAAATTATTTTATTGTTTTTGGAGCCAGAGACCTGGATTGTCCTTTATTTCCTAGCTCTCTCAAACTAGAAGAGTGCAGTCTCAACCTTGGTTCGTCCCAAAATGCTCATGAAACTTCCTATAGTCCCTGTTTCCAGACAGAACTAAGGACTGTCTTTCATGTGAGATACTCATATAGACTTATTACCAAATTGTCTGAGTGTCTCACAGTCCTCCCTCTATTTATTTTCCCAGTATCTCTGGGAAAACTCTTGTTAGCTAGGAATCAGACAGATTAAGGCTCTCCCAAAGCCCAGATTTTTCTTAGGTACTGACATTTATTCAAATGGAAAAATCCTACTGATTTCCATGAAAGCAAAGCTGTTAAGTACACTGGGGGCACACAGATATGGGCGCATGATTATGGCAGCTTAGCAAGTTACCACCTCTTCCTCTGATTTTTAAGGTACCCCCTTTCACCTCATGGTTAGGACCAGGTCAACCATTTTTGGGTGCATCAACTGATGGGCAATGACTCCATTCCCTTAGCACATGTAGCTGTACTCTCATACCAAAGTTTAAGAACCTTTTTAATGGAAGGGACATATAATCATTCCAGGGAAAAAACTAATCCATAGGCCTCCCTGTGCAGTTTGGCTATTTTGGGTTTCATCACAGCCTATTAGAGATCATGCAGGACTTTGTGTTCAGCTACTACCTTTATTTTCTCCCATTTTGCTTGTTTGCTTCCATGTATGGGACTGCACATGTAAGCCTGGGAGCAGGGTATTTGTTTTGGTTTTAATTCTCAGTCATTTTGGGGCCACCTTCTGATGGATCAGTTTTCAAAGATTCTTCTAAGTGACTTATCCAGGGTCACACACCAGCAGGACCTGCACCTGCATCAGTTTCTGACAGAGGCTATACTAACAGCTTCAGGACTGAAAAAACCTTTCCTGGCATTGCTCTGATGACCTTCATGCTGGCTATTCCCAACAGCTCAAAAACCATGGTGCATTTCAGAAATGATTTGTGATAACAGGTAAAAACATATAAATAAAGGGAATCCACTTCACTGTTGCAAATACCTTAGGAGAGGTGACAAAAGCCCACAGTGACTCAGAGCTGACAGAAGTTTCCCCTTTGGGCTAGCAGCTCATGGCTTTGAATCATGTTCCTCTTCAGACCGAGGTTAGCTATTGAAAGGCTTAGGGGTCCCAGCTCCCTTTCTGTCTCTCAGCTAGAACAGCAATGCCCTTTGGCAAAGGAGCAGGATGATCGGCTGCAGCAGTAACTCCAAGGTGTACATGGGCAGGTAAATATGCCCAATTTAATTAGCTCAGCTCTTGCTCACAGTTTCAGTGTAGACCCAAAATAAGATAAACCCAATGCGTCTGTTTTAGTCAGTGATAGGAACTTAATTCTGTTATTCTGTTATCTACAAAGGCAGGCAGTTATTAGATAGATAGATAGACAGATAGATAGATAGAACAGCCTGAAGTCTTTCTAGTGATAAATCTATTTATTTCACTGTATTTATATGGGATAATCTTCTTGGCTGAAAAATGCCCTCAAAAGAAGTCCCTGCGGCGTCAGTTTGCACAAACAAAGGCAAAGCAGCAACAAACAAATAACTCCATCTTACATGCTGCATGGGACATGAAACACACGGCAAGCACTTTGCCCCTGGAATGTTTCCAGCAAAATTTTACCAGCGGCAGTTTTGAGGGAGATGCTCCATGCCTGTTTGGGGATCTGTGCGCACATGCCGTTATTCTGAGGGGAGAAGAAATGCATTTGTGAAGATGCACCACGAAATGCAGAAAAGTTGCTGTAAGATCAGTTCTGGAGTCGCGTGCTTGGATTGATTTATTTTCTAAATCTGGGTAGCCATGTATTTTTTTAAGAGTATGTTTATTTGGATGGGAATAGATACAGAGGGTAGAGAAATACTAAGCCCTATTTCTGGGGAATCTGCTTCAATGTATTTACACAAAACAGCCTTTGTGGGATGAAAAAAGGTTTGGAAATAGTCCCAACAGAAGATTAGGGGCAAGGGAAGGGTCACACTTTCCTGAATCATCTGTTATCGTTCAGAGACAAGATACTAACTGAGCTGCACCTTGCCATGTTCTTGTCTGACCACTTTAATACTCCTGTCACAAGAGTATTTTAAGTTTCTGGCTAAAGATACCTTCTCTAGCTTTTGCCCTCTCTCTCTGTTATCCAGCAGGACCTGAAACATAGGCAGGAGCCAATTGCCTAAGCCATTTTAGACCCTCTAGGGTATCCTCAAGATCCTCATGGGCCTGCCAGATATGGGGCAGGACCTACGCCCCACTCCCCTCATTCTGCATATCCAACAGAGGACAGGTGGAGCATTCCACAGGTCCTAAAATGACACTGCTTCTTTTGTTTAGGCAGCCTAGTCCCACACACATTGTGGGTGTTCTGTTGTCACCACCAGAGAGACAGCTTCATGGAAAACAAGGGCACTCCCAGCCCAATGTCCCAGTCAGTCCCTGGCTTTTCTGGTGTTATGCCATTTGCCAGTTCATCATCTGTATCTAGAAGATACTGGGAGCATCTACTCCCTACCAGCTTCAAGAAGTGCCACTGGAGATGTCTGTGTTGTGTGTGATCTCTGTGGTCCCAGCACCATCCTCTAGACCAGGATGACCTCAAATCTGTTGCCTCCCAAGTCCATTGTCAAGCTGGGTCCCCACAAAGCTGTTCACACAGCAGCCTTGAGGAGGCAGGATCGAGGCAGGGCTGTGCTTATGGGCATCCATGTACAAATATAGCCACTATGTCAGAGGAACAACACCCAGCCAAAGATAAGGGCAGTTTGATGGAGACCACCTTCCCATTTCATATTTCCCTACTTTCCCAAAGGCACAGGTTGAGAGCTGTCCAGTCCCAGGAAGCAAGAGTGAATACCTTGGGCCACCTGGCCTTCAAGGGAATCAGCTAATTCATCTATTTTACCATGCAGATAAGCTTTCATGAGACTTTTCATCATCTTGTTTAAACACAAGCCTGGTAAAGTCCATCTCCCTTTTAACACATTATTCATTCTACTCCTTTCCTCATTAAAATTCCTGCCCGGTGCTCAAACACCAGCAGTCAGTGTCATTGTCAGATGTGTCATTTAAGTCCCAATAAATCATTATTAGTGCCAGTGTTGTTTGAAAACATGGCTATTAATAGAGCCCTCCAATGGAAATGCAGAGAAGCAGCCAAGCGAGGGGTGATGGGTGAGCTGGCATCACCCCCACTTTGCCAACAGGGATTTCCCCCTCTGCCACTCACGATGGCCAGCAGCTCCAAAGACCTGACAAGGAGAATGTCCCATCTGCCTGGTAAAGGCAAACCCCTGCACTGGCCCATAGCAAGCTGAGCCTGCCAAAGGAGATAGGCAGGAAAAGACATAAAAAATGGACGTTTAACTCAGAGCTGAAAGTGATGGTTCACAGCAGCAAGGCAATGCTGTACCCAACCACCTGTATTAGCAGCTGGCTTAGAGGGGTATTTCAACATCTCATGGCAAACAGGATCTTCTCTCATCCCCATGTGGGAGTGCTCACTCCCCATGAGCTTCGATGTTGTGGTGATGAGTCAAGGGAGGGTTGATGGATGGATGTTTGAATTAGCCGGGTAGCACACACCGACTAGCAAAGCACGTGGTGACCAAGTGTTTATTTTTTGTGTACAGCAGCATAAATCCCAAGCACCCATCCCTCCCCCGAAGGGGAGCAGCCTGGATCTCAACACACCCCACCACCCTCCATCCCACCTGCCCCTGCGCTGAGCCAGCTGGATTTGCCATCTAGCCCACGAAGCTGTCCGATAGCCCTCATGCAAAGGGGTCTGGAGGGTATTTGTGGAGAGAGGCAGAGGTGCTGACTGTGGAGACCCAGCAGGGAAGGAGGCAGAGTCTGCCAGCAGTCTCAGTCAGAACCCAGGATGCTCACAGATCAGAAAGTAAAGTTCCACCTCTGAATTGTAAGAGGTTGCTGCTGCTTTTGCCATCAGACATCTGGCTCAGAAGAGTAAATCCCAGGGAGTAAGATTGCCTGGGAATACAGTATCTTTCCCCCCTCCTCCTTCGCTTGTCCCTTCGCTAATAAAATGAAGATGCCCCCAAACCAAGCTCTCATCATGCTCTTTGTCCTCTGATGGGTGAATTATAGTCACTTTATTGTGAAACACTACCAGGGAGCCTGGACTGCTTCAGGCTTTTGTGCCTTTTCCTCCCAAAACACTGTCTTTTCAAATTACCTCCATCACAGAGAGCGACTGGAGAAAGACCAGCCCTAAGGAGCTCCCTTCAGGAGGCATTTGCTTCACACCTATGGAAATACGTAGGAGAATACCACACAATAGCTTGTGTGCAGTCACGGGCCTCACATGGGTGGCTGGGGAAAGGTGTGATTAGGGCAATGGGAAATATACTTCCGATCTTCTCCAAGCACATCTCAGGGAACGTGTGTGTGTGTCTGCGTGCGCGTTTTGGCAGGGGGGAAGAAAGATGGAGGGCAAGGCTCGCAGCTGAAGGTAACAACCAAGATATTGCTCTTCCCCAGATATATCACTGTAAATAGATTGGCTTGCTTTCCTCTTGCTTCTTTTTTGCTTTCTAAGACTCTGCAACTCGCATGAAAACTTGCAATCTTAATTGGCACCGTCAATTCCAGCTGACAGATCTCCCATAAAACACACCCAGCAATAAAAAATGTAATCCCCTTTCCCTCCCCCACAACGAAGTTCAATTATAAAGTGAGACAAGGAAGACTCCAGTGGATGGCTGCAGGCAGACTGCAATTTGCTGGATTTATGAAAAAATGTTGTAATCTTGCTAATACTTTGATGAGGACCACTTTGTGCTAACGAAATGAGGTGGTACTTACTCACTGGAAGACTTTAAATCCCGCTGAACTAATGGGTGGGTTTTAAGGCTGCCCTGGGTGCTTCGTCATGAAACCTGGTGTGATTTACCAGCAAACAATCAACTCCTACCCACTCTCCTGAGCCTTGTGCTTCTCACAAACACTCCTGATGGTTTGCTTTCCTTTCCTTTTCCAGCACTGCTAACTGCCACAGCATTAGGGACTCTGCATGCATTTTCTCTCTCCTGCGCGACTTCACGAAGGCTTGCTGATGTTTGTGTGGTGAAGCCTGCTCAGATCCAGAGAAGAGAAGCAGGGGATGCAAAAAAAGGAGCAACCTCCTCCAGCCAGACCCCTCTATCCTTTGGTATGGTGAGAATCTTCAAGGACTGATTTAGTTTGGAGCTGTGCCCCATGCCCTCAGCTCCTCTGAGAGCCTCAGGTGGGAGGTAAGAAGGAAGCCCAAGCTGTTCTCCTTACCTCCTGACCCCATGATATTTCAGTCCTCCTTTGCATGCAGTCACAGCACGTCCTCTGCCCCCTCCCCAGCCACGAGCCACCACCACAGTGCGTGGAGGTGGCAGAAGAGAGGAGCATCAGTAACGCCATGGCCAGGGGCAGGCAGGGAGGAGGGGAGCAGGCAAAGACAGAGGGTGAACTGGCTGAGGAAGGTGGGATGATAATGCAGCAACCATCTGGAGCCTTCCCAAGAGAAACCACAACCAGATGTGCTTGTGGTGTTGCAGCAGGACCTTGAGGAGAGAACTAAGGGGGACCCTTTGATCCTCGTCTCTGAGGCAGGCGGAGTGACGGGGCCAGGTTTGCTCAGTGAGTGGGAGGTGGGAGGAGGAAAGGGCAAGACTTATCCTGAAGGCTGGTGGGAGCAAACTCCCCCATTGCCCTCTGGCAGGGGGCTGAGTTGCAAAGCCATGACCAAGGTGTGAGGGGAGAGATAGGGAGGGTGCAGGAAGTGTCCCAAGTCTTTGGATTTGGGTTTTGTCATCAGCAACCCTTACAAGAAGAGACAAGGGCCCAGCCAACAGCAGAAGTGGCCCCTGGGGAGGCAGGGCTGGCAAACAGCACTCTCCAACACTCCAAGCCAAGGCTTCAGAAGCAACATGGGTAATGATTTTGGCAGCGCCAAGAGCAAGTGAGACGCTCCTCCTGCTTCCCCATTGCCTCGCTTCTTGGGTGGCCACTTCCCCAGGGTGGAGAGGGAGTGCAAAGCACTGCGTGATAAGGAGCGGAAGGGCAGGGTTAGGTGGGAGGCAGGAGGAGAGGGCAAGGGGGACTGGGGAGGAGGAAATCAGGACCGCGATCCCTGCTGCCACCTGAGCTTTGTGCTGCTCTTCAAGTGCCATCTTCCTTCCCCCTCCCCACCAAGGAACCTCCCTGCTCCGCTCCCATCGCTGCCCAGAGCCCCCAGAGCTTGGTGCTCACTGGGCTGGGTGTCACCACGCTGGGTGGGATGTGGGCCCCAGTCACAGGTTCAAGCCCATGGGTTTGTGCGCCTGCACGTGCTCTTTTGTGCACAGGCAGTGGCGAGGGGAGAGGAAAATCAGTGCCAGCTTTTCCCAGGCTTTGCGTTGTGCCTCTCCACACTGGCAGCTCTGCTAGGGAGGAGGAGAGGTAGGCAGCCAGGCACGCAGGCTATGAGTGGAGGCGGAGGTGGAGGAGGTGGCTGCTCAGGACAGGGATGCTGGCTTGTGCTGTGGGTCTCAGTGGTGATAGATCAGTGTGGGATGCCAGAGCCAGAGTGCCTGTGGGGGAAGCTTGTACTGTCTGGCGCTGCTTGGATGTTCTCTCATCTTTGATAGAAACAACTGAATTTGCGAACTTGTTTCCCACAAGAAAGGCCCTCAGTGTTCACAAGGGAACAGATTAGGGATTGTCCTAAAGCCTTACAGTGGCCCGGGCAGCAGGGAAAGCTAAGTACCAGATTATTTCCTTGGAATGCAACAAATCTCGCAGTGCGATAAGAGCAACAATAGCTTTCCCTCCGGCCCTCCCTCCAACCTCAGACCCAGCACCTCGACCTCAGACTCAGCACCTCACACGATCTTCCTCTCTGGGCAAGTGCTTTGCAGCAAGGGCAAAGCAAAGGTGGAACCTAATGAACTCTGGGGTGGATGGGTCCAGAGGGAAGGGTGGAGGGCAACAGGCTGAGCAGAGGAGGCGAGAGATGCCTCTGTGGCACTGGTGCTCCACTTGCACATGGCTCCTCTCTAGGCCTGGTGAGACAGTGCTGGTCGGCTCTAGGCTTTGGGGAAATCTCCAAGCAAAATGCTGAGCTCTCTCTGTCTGCTTCAACCATGAGTCTCCTTCTCATCCAGAACAAAGACTAGATTCCTTGCTCAGCCCCAGCCCATGAATTTGGACATCCCTCTTGGGCATATGTAGAGGTCCACTGATCACAGGTACAAGAAAGGCTTGGTGAATCTTCCTTTCTTCTTCCTTTCTTCACTGCATGATTTTTCATCTCCACCCACTCTGCCCTTGAAAACGGTCAGTGATGTCTCTGGGGTGCGTAGACCTGCCACCACACTGACATCCAAAGGTGAGTGGAAAGTGTAGCCCTGTGACTGATAGTTGCGGGCTGTCTGCAAACTGAAGTAAAATACCCCACCAAAACATTACACTCAGTTCCCAGTTTAGAAGTTAGGCCTTGGCCTATGAGAGCTAGAAGCATAACTTTGAAAAATGCAAGCATTTTTTACATGATTTGCATATGATTGCCATGTGTGATTAAAACCTTTTTTCTTACACGTGTTACCAGAAGGGCATCACGAGTGATGGTGATGCTGACTGAGTGGAGGAAACTCTTCTATCCTAATTATTGCTCTGCAAATGAGTCAGTGAGGCCTGAGGGGTATTATTTGTCAGAGGAACAGCCTGAAAAGCCTGAACTCCTGACTGCTGAAGGAAAGGAGAGATTTCCCTGGGGTTACCACAAGACATTCAAACAGCCATTCTCCTTGTGGCCTTTAATCCTTACATCCCAGACGGTCTCATGTTTACATCATTAACCATGATAAGGATTATTAATCCTCATCACAGCACAAAACAATAGGCTGGTCCCTGTCATAAGAAACAACAGTGTAAGGCAAAAGGCTTCTGAAGGCCATGGGCAGATGCAGCAGCACAAAGTAGCCATGACCAATGCAATGCAATGGTCACCTTTGAACTCCTCACTCCACAGTGGAGCTGGTGCACTGCACAGCCTGTGATCCATCCCAGAAGCAGCTGCATTTCAGCTGAAAGACAAAAGTTGCCAATGAAACCACTACACACAGCCCTGGGGGTGAAACTCCCACTGACCGTAGCACAGCTATTACAGCCCATGATTCTGATAGCAGTGATGGTGGGTTTTAGATTAATTTGCCGTCATTTCATCATTTACACTAAATGCCATGGTTCTTTGATAAACATTTCAGGCCTTTTTCCAAACAATTTTTCCATTCAGAGCTGATGAAAACAGGCTGTCAGCACTCCCAGTAGAAACACCCTGCTTGTGGCAACAGTTGCTGTCTGGCCTAGTGGTCTCCCTGGAGAAAGTCCAAGTGGGAAGGCAGTCTCAAGGCTCCATTCCTGGAGCTGGTCAGGTCTGGGAGGAAGGCTACCACTGTTTCAAGAAGATGATGATGCTCTTTCCCTCTGAGGGTCTTAGGGGACAACACAGAGTGGGTTTTGTCAGCCTGGAGGCTGGACTGGCACCAGCCAACCCAAAAATGAGGAGGGGGATGATGGCAGCCCCCGGCGCTGGGGGGAAGGAACCATTTTCTGAGGACAAAGCATGTGTTGTCTTCCAGGTGTTGGCGCTACTGCCTTTATCTGGTGAGCATCTTCTCCCTCGGCATCTTATCCCTCCCTCCCTTACAGGTCTGCTGAGAGGCACTGACACCTGGGGGCACAAGCCCCCAGATCACTGGGGACTTCCTCATGGGGACTGTCCTCCAAATGCTCTTACTTCTGCACCCATCACACAGAGCTGAATGAAGACCTCATTCCAGTCTGAGAGAAGTCTGAACCTGGACCCAAACATTACACCACTAGAGTCCATCTCTATCTGTGGGAGGTCATCAAACCCGGAGTTATGGCCAATTCTGTTTTTATAGACTGCACCATGCTACGGCAGGGCCCATGGGACCTGCTGGGTCCATGATTGACACCAGAATTGGAAAGATGCCCCTGAGAGGCAGGTGCAGGCCTGGTAAGGCATCCCAGACTTAAGAAGACAAGCATATCCCTTCCCTGGATTTCTACATGGGTCCTGCCCATAAAGAGTCCTGCAGCATCTTTCATCTGTGCCTCCAAAGTTTGTCCTTAGGAGCTGAGTTCACTGTGGCAATACTAAAGGACAAAGCAGGAGGGAAAGGATGACAGTCTGTGTGTTGAGTTATGAGAGTCTGGCAGTTTCTTTTTAGAGTATTTATTAGGATATTGTCCAAAGAGTCCTTCACTGTTTATGACACACCATAAATACCATCTGTCTCCCCTCGCCTCCTGAAACAGTAAGCTGTTCTTTGCTGCAATGCTGTTTGCAGGTCATCTTGATAACCTGCCCCACAGGAGGAAGTGACAAAAATAGACCTCCCCGCCTAAAAAATCTCTTTATTTGCACTAAGCACCGATATTTTGCCTCTATTGATGTAATCAAACACCACGTTGACAGCGTGTGAAAAGTCTAAAATAAAGACTCCCTTAATCTGGAAATCAGCACCCAGAAGTGTGCGATCAAGGATAGCTGAAGCGGGAAGAGAGCAGAGCTTGTATCCAATATACTGAGGCATTGTTCAAGACATCCAGCTTTGCTGAGGGCCAGTGACATCGGTAGAAGATAGTTGCTCTACAGAGAGATATGTAAATAACAGGTTTTTTTCCTGGCTATGCTCCCTTTTCTCATCTGGACTTCTACTATAGGTGGATTTTGAGGTCTTTTGTTGCTCCACAGAGGCTGCTGTATCTCCAGAAATGTCAGAAGCATCTGCAGTGTTTGCTTAGATTAATTAGACAGTGTATGAGGAGCTCTGTGTGGACTTCGTGAGTGTGACACAGTCACAGAGGTGTCTACAGAAATCCTGAAGTTTCTGGGGAGCTATTACACATGAACATTATACTCAAAACAACTTGAAGCTGGTAGCTTTTTTCAATCCCCCATTGTCAGCAGGGTGTGCTCATTCATACACAGCTCACAAGCATAACTTTGATTCTAAGGCTTTATTTAGATAGACAGGAAAAACTAGGCAGAGAATTCATAGATAACAGCAGCTCATATGTAGAAGTTGAAGTAATACACAGCCAGGCCAAAAAGAAGGGACAAATGTTCAGGCAAAAGTACGACTTATCTCTGAAGCAACCAAATTTTAGTTGATGATACAACCTCCAGCACGGGAAATATTTTGATGAATAAGGTGTTTTTTTCTAGCTGGTACACTGAAACAGGGTTGAATTCATGGAAATCCTCAAGTCTCAGTGTTGCAGAACTAAACAATTAAGAGATGTCCCTTCCAACTTTATAACTGTTGAATCCAAGACCCTCCAAGAACAACATCTACCTGGAATCATATGGAAGGTCAGCAGTAGACAGCTTAAGTATCCAGTTAAAGGAGATCAGCTCTTTAATGTTAACTAATCCCAGCGGACAGCTGACAAATGAGGCTATTTAAAGAACTATTTACTGTCATTATTCCAAATTGAAGAACAAATTGTTCTGAAAAATTCAGAATTGCTTCACAACTGATCAGAGCTGAGGAAAAAGACAGAAAAGGTCAGATGATGTATTGTGAACTAGTTTCCCTTCTCTGAAACTGTCTAATCAACTTGGCATAATTACAGAACACAGCCCCCTCCGACACAAGACTGCAATGTAGAAAAATCTGTGGGCAATTTGGATACAAAAAAAAAAAAACCCAAAACATCTCACAGAAATCCCTGATGTCCCCATATTGTTTGCATGGGGACTAAGTTGTTCCATACACACGAGTCCTTGTTTAGATTGTTTGTTGCCATCCTCAAGAGAAGATATTGTGGTAGAAGGGGAGAATGAACTAACATACTCTAAACCATTCCTTAGCCTCTTAGCTTCATGTCATGGTAAGTAATGAGTTTGGTACTACATCACGGCAATGTTATGACAGAAAGCAAAGCCCTTCTGACCTCGAATTAATCCTGTCTTCTCCGAGAGCTTTGTTTCAGGCTTCACTGGGGACATGTGTGTGTAACTTTAGATGATATCTGAAGGCATTTCAGATGTTAGCCAAAAATGTGCTTTATATTTATGCTGCATTTTATTGCTCCTTTCCATCCGAAATAATTTGGGGGAAGGTGGGGAAATCTCAGGTGGAAAATCCCTTGAGATCCCCTGATTCCCAGAGTAACAAACTTAAAAACAATTATCAAAAATGTCACTACTGCATGACCTGTGTCTGCTGAAATGTAGAGAGCTGTGTTCAGGGTTATTGTAGCCACTTAAACTAGAGGCAGAAATTCAAGACAATCACACATTGCAGGAAAGAGCTGGCTATCTCAGATCAAACAGAAGAGAAGAACAAGCCAATTTATGCATCTAGATCATAGAAATTAGAAATGAAAGAAGCCTGTGGGGTATTTAGACCAAGCACATGTTGTGTTGACGTCTATGGAAAAGTTCCCATGCTGATTCATGGAAGAAAAATGTCCTGTTCCCTGTTGGTCTACAAAATATCTTCAGACCATTCAGTGTTAGTCAGTTTCTGTCAATCCGCCTTCTCTTCCACCTGTATTGTTTCTGTTCCTCTAAGGATGCCTGAGACATTTGTCCATTATCTGGCGAGTGAATAGTTGATGCCTGGTTTATTTTTATTTTTGTTCCATCTAGTTTCAGCTTTGAATGAAGATGGAGGAAGCAGGATACTTAGGGGAGAGTTTCTTTGCATACTACAGGACAACTCATGCATTCAGTTTTCTAAGGTGAGGAAAAAATTAGAGTAGGACTAGAAACTCCTTGAGTTCCTCCTCATAGGATTCATACACCTATCTTCTCAGCTGGCAGAGAAGGGCAGACCTTGGCAATGGTCCTCACATTTTCTAAGCTTTCTGCATTATGGCAGGCAGGAATTGAGAACAACCCTATGCTTATGGGGCAAGGAGATCTCTGCTGAGAGGTGGGAGACAAGGAGTTAATACTGAGCAGCAGCAAGGCCACAGCTGTATCCAGGAATGGCTGGACTCTCCAGGGGCAGGGCTGGAGCAGCTGAAGTGAGTAGGTAATTTCCCCAGCATCCCATAAAAGAGGTGGGCTGTTGATATGCTTCATTATTTGATGGGGGGTGGGGAAGAAGTCTTGGTCTTTGGGCTCTGAAAAAAACTCCTTTGGGTTGGTACAAAGACCAGGCTGGAGAAAACTTTTGAACCTTTAGTGTCATGTGGGAACCCTTAAGTGTCTTCCCTGTTTGGTAGTTTTGGTCAAGTGTGTTTCTGTAGTGATAGTGAGGGAGCAGTAGGTGGCAATACAAGGAGCCATAAGACAACTAGAAAGTCATATTTCTTTTCTTGTAGTACAGATGAACAGAAAAGGAGAGGTTTAAGTCACATAGTGGTAAGTTCAGGGTTAGCAAAATCCCCTGAAGTTTCATGAATTGAGACTGTCTCAGTCCCCCTGTCTCTGGGGAAACTCTACCTTCCATGCTCTTGGCTGTCTTCAGATTCCTCATGTAAGTGTAAGGAGAGAAGCATAAATTTCAACAAGGGACAATTGTTTGCCTAATTTTTTCCCCCCCTTTGAGTCTGTTTTGTATGTCTTCTGCTGTTTGCTTGGAACAGTTGAATTCTTGTGAGCTGTTCAAATGTTGCTATGTTGGATGGCTTGGCCTGAAATGTCCAGTGCTGTCCATGCAATGGTCCAGCTCTATCTCACCCCAGGCATATAAATTAGGATCCTGCTAGCTTTCAGCTCCCTCTACAGTTAACAGAAAGAGAAACTATCTGAGGGTTATGCAGGTCACCTGAGGAGCAGCCAGAAGGCCCTGGTGTCTCTCCATTGACTGAATGGGGAGCTCATCTTGTCTGTGCTCCTAACCCAGGTAGCTCAGTTACCAGCTGTAATTTAGGGAAATCACAATGTAAGGGGTGAAAATGAGCAGGGAGTAGCTGAGAGAGGAAGTACTTCTGTCAAAGCAATGAGACGCACTGAGGAGAGACTGGAAAAGGATTTGTGTCCCTGGTTAGGGCTCAAGAAGAGGGAGGATATTTTCAAATACCTTGGTTCCCTTCCTGCAAGATGGGAGGCAGAAAGAGGAGCCACCTGAGAACATGAGGAGAGGAAACAGGTAATAGGGAAAAGTAGCAGAGGATGGTACTCAGCTTCAGAGTAATTTGTGGGGCTCTAACTTATCCCAAGAATGAGAACATGAAGGGCAAGCAATGACTCGTGTTCATATGCTTTTCACAAACTGTTACAATCTCTGCTGGTGCAGCAGGATTGCCCCCTCCAGAGAGGGGTTGCATATCAAGCAACCAGGCTGCCTCTACCATTAGTGTGCCCAGGATCAACACTGCCTTCTTGCACCTCTGGCCTTTCCTGGATCCCACATCCCACCAAACGAACAAGTGTTTTCGTGCAAGATAGACAAGGGGCTTCTGGAATGCTTAGAGGTGCCATTTTATGAGGGGAGATACAAAAGTAAGGTCTTGGAACTTGCAGCCATTCACCTAAATTTTTGTCAAGAAAATTAGTCTTCATGTTTCAAGGCTCCTGCTTGTGTGTTACCTTCCTTAACTCCCTCAGCAAATCCTACAGATTATAGTATTTCCCACCCAGAACCAGTTTGTACTACTGCTGTTTTCCATTAGACAGCCATCAGGTGGCTGTTTCAGTAGCAACAGTTCCCTTGAGTCCATGAGGAGGCTGATTGTCAGAAATGTTAAGCATTTGTGACTTCTGATGACTTGAAAATGAATAATGTTCTCTGCACAAACTATCTTATTCTCTAATATTTGGGCATTTCTCTTTCTTCCTTCACAAGGCTAGTCCTTTTAGATGAGCAGATCATGCAATGGAATGCAATTTGTCTTAGTTTGCTTTCAGGTTTTTTTTCCCATTGTTGTGTTTGAGCTGCAATTTTTACTGTTTAGCATTCAGAAGACCCGTTAAACTGATTCTTTTCCACTACTCTATTTGCATGCCTTCCTGAGGTATTTCTTCCCTGTGGTCCAACAAAAAGGCATGACATGAACCCAGCAGCAGGAGCATAGCCAGCTAACTTAAGGAGGGTGAGAAACTCCTGAGAAAGGAACAGGACAGTGGGAGCAGAAGTTCACCCAGTCTGGCAAAAGTTTAGATTTATCTG